>JADBHU010000264.1:0-91339 GCA_017140155.1 Fusarium devonianum | reverse complement strand
GGGTCTGGGGGGATCCATTTCGGTGGGCGCATCGTGGAGTTTGGACACTCGCCGCCTAAATCCACATCGATGTCGCCTTACCCGCGGCAAGTTACCGAGGCGGCGTCTGCGCTGGATCAGGAAGAGATCGTGACCCCGGTGACGATGCCCATGGGGTTAGCGACAGTTGCAGATTCGCGGAGGAGACCACAATTCTAACGCGACTTCGGGTGAATATGTTATTCAGCATTGATTTTCATCGTTTGATGGCCTTGCCTTATTGCAACCCTCGTCGGGGACACTGCTGTTTAGAATGTAAATCAATGTATGGGGGAAAGGTTAGAAAGGCGTTGTGGTGGACGGACAAAATAGAGCACTACAGTCGAGAAGTAAAGCTCCAATTTGCGACCCATACATACTCCTCTCACTCCACTAGGTAATCGAGATCCATGAAGGATAATATCTTACCACTTTATCACTTTTGAGGCAACTTGACGAAGCCAAAACTTATGAGAGCTTTCCGCGCGAACATATTCCTTGCGAACCGTAAGACGGAGTCGCAGCACACGACGATCTGCCCAGAAAGAGAGGCAACCGCATAAACCTCTCATCCTGTTTCTTGAGGCTATGGCGATAGCAGAGTTGCAGCGGGGTGCCAGTAACACGCGTGGGTAGGCGTTGGAAGCGGACTTCCAACGCTCTTGGTGCCGCTTGTCGCTGAGGTCTATCTGGCATATAGCACTAGTCCAAGGGCAAGATGGCCGACTCCGCGACAGTGACAAGTTGTGGGAAGTGGATAAAACGGTGGAGACAGCTCGTTTCCCTGCAGTCGTGGCCAAGGTTGAGGCCACCATTCAGACGCCAGCTTTTGATATCTCCTGATACGTAGATTGGGGAGTTTTCGGCGACGGGCACCAAGGCGAGTCAGGCTATCTCGATCATAAGTTGAGAGGCGGCAATTTGAAAAACGGGTCGACTGAAATGTAGGGGAAAGACATATTCGACTCAGTTTGGCTCCCTTTGAGTGTGCTCCCAGACTTCTGGAACTCATTCGTAGTCCGAGCCGAGCTTTGCAAAGCGATGACACCTCAAGATGCCAACGACCAATGTCAGTATGAAAATATGCCTTACTCCACCGAAGTGGACAAACCAAGGCATTGTACTGTACTCTCCGAGTATGGAAAGACTGGGTAACAACTCCACTTGGATGGTGCAGACGGCGTGCTTTGTGCGGAAGATGGCCCTGATAGATGATCGTGCTGTTCCAAGAGCTCGTTGAAACCAAACTGGTGCATGTACCATCAGCAGCCGGGGCACTTATCAAGTCACCGCCATGAACGCAACAAGTCCCTTCCTGGACAGTAGCATCATCAACATGGGCGCGATTTGGAGCTTCTGGTACGATAGGCCGGCCGTTCGGCACGAAAGCTGACAGGTTGTCTTCCGTTGACCCCCCAGGATGCTCTCAAGATGCCCCAAATTTGGCCGTGGGGATAGGACAACGACGTCACACTTGCTTGGCGGTTGTCGAATGTCGATCCCTCGTCTCAGGATCGGCAATTTACTTGTCTGCTGCCGAGATCAGTCTAGCCTGACAAGGATGCAAGGGCGTCTGAGTCGTGATTATGTACCGCAGTACGCTCACAAAACAAAGCTACATTCGTGAAAATGACAGGGAAGCGGCTATAGTCGACAGGAATAGTGCTACTTGGTATGCGCCGAGAAGGACGGACCTAGTTTTGGCCGTAACAGGTTGCTGATCCTTGGACTCCCACCGCAGGCTGCCTGAGGTATCTCAGCCACCATCCTAATAGAGAAGGACCCTTGAGGCTTGCCGAACATGTGAGGTTCGCAATTCGAGAACTTCGGAGACTTTCAGGGACCTTCAGGGACCTTCAGGGACTTTAGGGGTCTTACCATTGCATCACGGCACGTATACGTCGAGCGTATAGACAAAGACATCGCGTGCAGGACAGAACAACACCACATATGAGCCGCATCCCAGACCATGCTGGGCTCCGTATCGTAACTGAGGAGCGGATACCGATGGCTGAGTGAGTCTCCGTGCCCAAACAGCGCCCCCCTCTCGTCTCCATTTCCGTTCAGTTCAAGTAACAGAACTCCGTCCGATACTGCCACGGAAACCGGTGAGAGCAGGCCGAGGAATCCGCCTTGGGTCCACTGTCGTACGTCGGTGGTAAGGCTTGAGACATTTGTGTCCAAGTAAACGGACCAAGTGAGGGCCAACGAGGTCGGGGTGTTGAGTTCAACTCTGGGTCTCGGTGGAGTGGTTATGGGGTAAGTATGGACGGAACTGTCTTACTCGGTTAAAAACTGACGCCGCTGGCGAGAAAACCGTCAGATATCGTGAGTTCTCCAGCGCGTGGGGCGGGTTGATGATCGTCAAGAGCCGTGAGAACTGTGAGAGCCAATTACTGGAAAGCCGAGGAGGCATCGGGCTGCAAGCATGTGGAACTCCAGGAGATAACGGAGGCCTCAGTCAGTTACAGTACGTATCAGGTACAACCACCGGTCGTGCCATCGAGGATCCAGTCTGTCCGTCGTTTAATGGGCCCCAAGCCAGGCTAGTTTGCGACGTTTGCAAGGGTGAGGTTTGGAAGATGGCCGAGAGATTTGACGGTGAGGGCTTACATTGGTTCTGCCACATCCTGATTGGCTGCATTGAAGTTTCTTACGTTTTGAAAGGTACGTATCCTTCCGTAACGCGGGAAACGGAATCCCAACTGGGACAGCTTTTCAACGACATCCCAAAAGTTGGCCATTTCGCTTTATAGTCCCAAAACCTGTCGCAAACATACGCATCATTCAACGCGCCTCTACGAGTTCTACAATGTGCTTATGGTTCGCGATGTGTCTTGTTTTTTACAAAGCCTGACAGGCTTCCAAAGTCAGACTCTGGATTACCATCAGCCATTCGTTACTCCACCGCCATCCAGACTTTGATGCCAAAACTTCTAGAATGTCGTCAGGGAACCCTGTAGTGTAGTTCGTCGCCAAAGTCGCTGGCCTTCACTAGTACGGGGTCCGTCTTAAAGTGGATCGGCTCTGACTCTCCGTCTCTAGGATCTGGTAAGTAGCTTCTCTGCCGCTCACTGCACACTCTTGGTGTTTTCCCTTCTTGTACATCGCCAGGTTCCCACCCTGCCGTCATTCTGCCTCGCCTTCCCAGTCTTCGGCTTATCCTGTAACTGGGGACACGAAAACAAAATACTGGACCCCTTTGAGATATCGAAAAATCCCGCATTTGTATCTTTGCCAGCATCTCCACCGCGGTCCACTCGCAGACACACGGACGCTCAGCACGTACTGTACCCTCTAATTAAGGTGTGTGAGCTGGGTCGATAAGACGGGGTCCCCAGGGGCAAGCTCGGGTTCCACACCGGGCGTCGAGGCCGTGGCGGAGGCGGCAACGACGGCCGCGAATCTGTCTCGGCGAGTTTACGAGATGAACCAACTTGTACACGCCTTGGACGTGAGCTCAGGCGAGGACGGCAGGGGGGGAGTTCAAGTCAACTATTGATCGAGATCGAGGGGACGTAGAGGCCATGAAGTCGGGTATATAAGGCCTCGAGACTTCCCCGGAACTCTGAACTCGTTATCCTCTTCATCCAGCTCATCAACACACCAGCAGCATTTTTTTGATACCCCCGAGACATCTCTCCTTCGATCCCTCATCTTTGAAGAAACAGCGGTTGCTTACATACACTCAACCCTCATCCACAATGGCTCCCTCCGCTATCACCCCTGAGACCTCTCCTGAGCGTCAGATCTTTGTCAAGAAGCCTGTCGAGCTCACCCAGGCCTCCACCGTGGAGCTCACCCAATCCCGTCCCCACTCCAGCTCCGTCTCCTCCGTCCAGCTCAACGACGGCAACTACATCCCTCAGGTCGCCCTCGGCGTCTACAAGGCCCCCAACGGCCAGGAGACCCAGGATGCTGTCACTGCCGCGCTGGACGCTGGCTACCGTCACATCGACTCGGCTGCCCGGTATGCCAACGAGGAGGCCTGCGGGCGGGCCATCCGCCGCTGGCTCGAGAGGACCGGCACCCCCCGCGAGGAGATCTACGTCTGCTCCAAGCTGTGGGACTCTGACCACGGCTACGAGGCTACCTTTGAGGCCCTGTGCGCGTCTCTCGACAAGTTTGGCCTCGACTACCTCGACCTCTACCTAATCCACTCCCCCGCTGAGTGTGAGAAGAAGCGCCATGACAGCTGGCGTGCCCTCGAGACTGCCCAGAAGCTCGGCAAGGTCCGCTCCATCGGCGTCTCCAACTTTGGTGCCGCCCACATGCAGAACCTCCTGGAGAACGCCCGCATCCCGCCCGCCGTCAACCAGGTCGAGGTGCACCCCTTCTGCCAGCGCCAGGAGCTGGTCGACCTCTGCAACAAGTTCGGCATCAAGATCGAGGCCTACTCTCCCCTTGCCCGCGGCAACAAGCTCCAGGACCCTACCATTGTCGCCATCGCCGACAAGTACAACAAGACCCCCGCCCAGATCCTCCTCAACTGGAACGCTGCTCGCGGCAACGTCGTCCTGCCCAAGAGCTTGACCCCCTCCCGCATCGAGAGCAACCTCGAGAGCTTCAACTTTACCCTCTCCTCCGAGGACGTTGAGCGCATCAACGCTCTCGAGGAGAACTATGTCACTGGCTCCATGCACAAGTCTGAAGACTAAATGATTTATCTACGATTGAAACGACTTTATGACAACCAGTGGATGCGATAGGGACTGAACCTGATCCCGCACGCCACTACATTCTACACAGCGCGTCGCAACTAGAATTGCTTGACGCAAGGTTCACTCAAAGCAACGCGTCGACCTCAACGAGAGTCTGGAAAGCCCAGCTAGCCCTTTCTCTCGCGGTCTTTGGCAGCTTTTCGAGATTATTTACACTAGAATGGTAAAGCAGAATCGGTCGGGGTTTTGTTCCTGTTTCAAATTGGAAGCGGCATTCATTGTCTTTATGAGAGATATTGAGCAGATAGAAGAACCACCAATAGAGAGAAGTTTCGTTATCTTTAATGTTCCCCTGTTTTGTGCATGTCAAAATCTCATCTTTCACTTTCTATATTGCGGATCTCTTGAAGACCTTTAACCAAAAATCAGACGTTGCGGTGCAATTGATACACCCGAGCTGTATTAATGCTCAACGCTTCTCCCTCTTCATCAAAGATAGGTATCCATTAGGGGGGTAGAAAAGTTTACGGAGATGAGCCAAATGTGACCTGCCACGTGTGACTCGAACTAGTCAGTTGTCATTCTGTGAGATCTGAGGGATATTTCAGTGGATACTAAAGAGATTTGGCTTTCTAGTGTAAGTGATTGAAGTACAGTAAAGGACCAGGTATGGAATGAACGCCCATTCGATTAAGCCTTGTCTTTTCTCTCTTGCCGTCGCCTCCACCACACATGTACACGTTTAATGCCACGAACGTCGCAGATCTTTCATACTTCCATGCATGCCCTTGCTATGCCTGCCACAACCCTACAAGGTAGCAGTACGAGGGATACCGTTCTCGCTCGTGAGCTGAGGCGGCACCTCAACAGGGCTTTGCCCATTCCGATAGCTCCACAGACGACTCAGATCCTTTACACGCACCTCATCTTGTGCCGACATGATCTTGTTGGGGACGTTGTGCACCTCGACCGGTGTGGAGATGTCGCCGCTGCCAAAGCCTCGGGTACCGGCCCAGCTGATCTCGAAAGCCTCACGAGTGTTGGCCATCGCAGTGCCCTCTTCGCCTACCTTGATGACCTCGTTCATGAAGGCGTTGTCCTCGTCGGCCCCGACAAACTCGCCAGTCTTCTCGTCCCTCTTGAGTGGGAACATGCCTTCGAGATAGTGCTGATTCATCTGGTGGCCTCCGCGCCCATGGGCACGAGCAAACAGCCTGCCAAGGAAGCGCGGGAGTTCCGGTGAGCCCATCCGGTTGGTAGCAAAGTGAAGGACGCCCCATATGGCGACAAAGTCTGTGTTGTGAGCGTAGTGTTCGACGTGTCTTATCGCCCGGTTCTTCCCTGCGGAAACGGAGCGAGACGTTGAAGCAGCTCGAGGTTCTTTTTTGGAAGAATCTCCAGACGGAATCTTGACGTTGAGGCCGTTTTCGGGCTCCTGTGTACTCTCAGTGGGCGAGTCAAACGTCGTCTCGGTCACAATGCTGCTCATGGCAGACAAGGGCCTGAGCGAAGTGAGAACTTGAGAGGATCGGTTACGGTGAGGATTGTTGAAATGGTTCGCCGCATTACCAAAAGTGTAGACCTCGAGCTTAGACAGCAGGTCTTGCGGTAATTCCTGCAGCAGCCAGTCGAGGACTAGACCGCCCTCTATTCCCCCCTGGGAGTGCAGGACGAATATGACTTTGGACTTTGCTGGGTCGTACAAGACGTCTCTGATAATCTTGAAGCAGATCCGGACATCGTTGGTCGCGTAGCCGAAATTGCGCTGGATCAAACACTCAATGACATCGAATAAGATGCCAGAAGTGCGGTTGTGAACCCCTAGGATGGGCCGTCCAAACGTGGCGGCCAGGCGATTCAGGTTGCCCATCATCCAATGTTCTCTAAGAGATCAATTAGTGTCGGAGGCTGAAGATACGATGGGCTACCCATACCCGACAGCAACTCCGTTCAGAAAGATCCACTGCTCGTGAGCATGCTCAGGAAGAGCCTTGGCGTACTTCTCATCCGATGTGTAGGTTTCTTTGGGTCCGTTGAGCAACTTGCAAAGCAGCCAGTTCAAGGTCATGAACGCGGCGATCCCCGCAGCGGCCATCCAGACGGGGAAGATTACGGCGAAGGGCAATGCGACGATGAATGCAAGCTGGAGGACGACGAGGATCAGATGGACGACAACGCAGAACAGATTCTGGCGAGTCGGATAGAGCTCGTCAAATTCCTTGACGCCAAGAGGATAGACGGGCCAGACGATCCAGGGCAGGGCCCACACATAGACGAGAAAGAAGTACACATCTTTGAAGAACAGGTTCAAGGGGAAATCGGTGTGAGAATAGTCGATGACGGACGACTCTCCGATTTGGGAGCGGTAGAACTCAGTTGTTGCGCCCATGGTGAGGACTCGGGAGGTGACAGGATGGTGAGGTTGTACAACGACGTTGAGTCGGCTGAAGCGAACTAGAAAGGAATCATTGAACGAGATTTAGAATGCGGTTCTAGGTTGTTAGACGAAGGTGAGGGTGAAAAGAGGAGAAAGGTGCCGCCATGTGAATAGGTAGGAAAAGGCTTGCGGGAAAGAGAACTCAGCCAAGGCCCAGGGCAACGTAAGGCAATGGCCCCCTCCGCTCACATGCGACGAAATTGCGACCTTGGACCTCACGCCAAGTACTTCGTCTCGTGAGCTGAAATGAGTTGGTGGAGAGCGCGACGAATGCTGACTGCTTCGCGAAGGTGCGCCACAGCCTCCCAAGGTACTCGTCTCGCTGTAACAGCCCCGGAATAGTTACCTTCAAGACACCGCCAAAGCCAACCCGCAAATCAGCCTCTAATTTCAGCTACTACTACGGATAGTAGGCAACGGCATGTCAGCAGCCGGTGCGTGCGCGCAGGCATAGCATTGTCAGATGGCCCCGGGGACGGGTAGATACGACGTCACCACAACCTGCATTCGAGGCTGGGCAGAGCCGGGGGGGTCGTACTGTCGTATGCATTTTGGGGGGGGCTGAGTTGGCCTTGACAGGGAGAGATCAGCCTATCAGCAGGTCTTTGGTAATGGTGACATTCGATGCGCCTCAAGAGCATGACCAGTCCTAGTCCCAGTCGGAGCCAAGACGGGAGCTATAAGCGGGAAAGCAATGGGTTGCAGTGCCGGTATGCGATGCCCTGTGGCCACACAAGGGGAGTATCAAAGCACGCGACTTGGGCTCACCGACGATGACGCTCACCTCATTATGGACCCGACGGCTTTCGGTGGCTGGCTCCAAGCCTCCTCTTTAGCTGGCTTGAATCTTGGCGCCTCGGCGCTGGGACGCTCTGAGATACCGGGAACATGAGCTGGGGGTCTAGGGTAGTGCGGGCTTGGAGGAACCGTTTCCCTGGTCCCGGGCAGGGTCAACGACATCGAAATCATGCTTGGAATCTTACGTGAGCCGCTTATATTTATTATAGCTGCATAATCATTATGCAAGGATCAGCGACTTACTCAAGGTAGTTAGTTACGTTCTATCGCGGGTTGTGGCTAGCTTGATCTTGATGGCAAACCTGGAAAAAACAGATAAAAAAGCAGCCTGTCCGCTAACACAGGCGTCAAAAGTGTCAAAACGGAAAAGAAGATGGTTGTCCGAATCGTAGTCAAATATTGTGAATTTTTGTTGTACACGCCAAGAGTACAAGCTCTCTCGGGAAAGCACTATAAAGAACGCTCAAGCTGCTATGTTATTCACGCCTTCTGGGCTGCCAATGTTTCAACAAACCATTGGCCTCCAGCAACTCTTCCGAGTATGTTCCGAGTGTGTTCTTCCTCAGATGATCATTTCATTTCATTTCATTTCTTCGCATCCATCGTCTCCATAACATCAGCCGCATCCGCGTCATAGGCCGTCTTGACAGCTTCACCGTTGGACTGAGCATCAGACTTGTAGCCCTTGAACTTCCTCACGGCGACCTTCTTGATAAACATCTCGTCAAGCTCCTCGTATGTTCGGTTCGAAGTCTCAGGGAGGTAGAACCACAGGAAAATAAGACTCAGAATGGCCAGACCGCCAAAGATGAAGGCGACCTTGGCTTGCAGGTTGGCCTTGTCGGGGTTGAAGAGGTAGGGCAGGACAAAGCTCCACATCATGTTGAGGGCGTTCTGGGTGGCCAGGCCGATGGCAATGGTCTTGATTCGCAGACGCGAGGTTGAAACCTCGCAGAGTACCGTGTAGGCGGTGGCTCCGATGGTGACGTTGTACCACCAGCAGTAGATCATGATCATGGCAACGACACCCTTGATGGCTTGGTGAGAACCCGCCACAGCCAGGCCTCCCATCAGCCAGAGGACAATAGTGAGGATGAGCAGGCCGTAAAAGGTGAGGTTTCGGCGTCCGACGCGGTCGACCAGGTACCAGGACATGATGTTTCCGACCATGGAGATGGCTTGTTGGATGATTTGAAGCCTGAAACTCGCGCCCGTGGAGTAGCCAGCAAGCTGCATGTAGTAAGTGGCGTAGCTGGACACGAACGAGATTCCGCACAGTGACTGGATGCACAGGGGTCCAATCGAGACAATGGTTCGTCGGAGGTTGGACTTGCGGAAGCACTCAAAGTATGTGGCGCCATCGGTCTCCTTCTTGATCTCCTCCAGAGTCTGGTTGATGGCAGCGAGACGCTTCACTCCCTCCTCGCCCTTGCTGCCGAGCCGGGCAAGTGACTTGAGGGCCTTGTCCTGTTTGCCCTTGGAGGCAAGCCACCACGGAGACCTAGGATAAGATGTCAGTGCTAAGCCTTCTTCACCAACACAAGTTATTCGAGACGTACTCAGGCATGAAGCAGACAAACGCAGCGGCCACAGCGGCAAAGCCGTACTGGGCGCAGAAGACGGCGCGGTAGGCCCATCGGTTGCTGTAGTTTCCGGTCTCGTTGGTAATGAGGGAGACGGCGAACGGTCCGAGGGTGTAAGCGAGGGCAGACAAGCAGGTCATCATGCCTCGCAGGGCCAGAGGAGTAATCTGTTGCTGTTAGTCAAGTTTCAAAGCAGAAGTTTTCAAAGTCACAAAAACATACCTCTCCGATGTAGGACACGGTGACGGACGCAAGAGCGCCAACAGCAAAACCGTTGAGGAACTTGCCGCCAAAGAACAGCGCGTTGGTAGTTGCGACAAACTCCATGGTGATGGCAGCGAATGTGACGACGAGGCACATGATGATAACAGCCCTGCGGCCGAGCCAGTCTGCAAGTTGTCCGCATCCGAGGGCACCGACGACACCACTTGAATTCCACAAGTCAGCACAGCGCTTTCAGACGAACATGTCGGTCTCAGAGTCAACTCACGATGCTACAGGGGCTCCCTGGAAGGCGCTCTGCCAGCTGGCGGCGAGCACATATTTTCCGTCGTATTCATTGCCAAAGTCCTTGCGGAACTGTGGGATACCAATGATATTTCCCGAAGCCTGGTTCTCGAAAGAAACCAGCAGGATACACCAGACGGCGAAGAGAGACCAGAAGCACGCCAAGGGATACTGCCTGATGGATTCGAACTTGCTGATCTCGTGCTCCTCCTGGTTGGCCAGGTGAGCGAGGTCGTTGTTATCGCCGTCGATGTGCTCGACACCGGCCTTTTCCATATTAGATGCCATCTTGAGAGATTCTCACAGAGATAGATGGGAGGAATGAAGTGGTATTGTGAAAAAGAGAAGTGCTCTCGAGGTATGGGCGTGGTGAAGATTGAAAACTTGGTTGGGAATCCTCACCCTACTTATACGAACCGTTACTCCGTACCCCAGACGCCAACGCAAGGATTGACGTGCTGAATCTGGGGATCCGGAGAACGTCTTCCCCACAGTCCACACGACTTTCTCGCTGGAACTCCGGAGCCTGTGGTTAAATTTCGGCAGTCAGACGACACCATCTCCAGCATAGCTCGCC
The DNA here is from genome assembly GCA_017140155.1 of Fusarium devonianum. Lineage (NCBI taxonomy): Eukaryota > Fungi > Ascomycota > Sordariomycetes > Hypocreales > Nectriaceae > Fusarium > Fusarium devonianum. The sequence continues at coordinate 80,758 of JADBHU010000264.1, read as the reverse complement.
AGCGAGCGTTTAAAGGTGCCTTTCTGGGTCTAGGTCTGGGGGCCGTCGTGTCATGATCTCGGCAGTTGTGGATCGGTAGATGGGGCAGCGAGTCACGCAGCGGGCAAGCTTTTCGGTCCAGACCGAAAGTTTACGTGCTAGCACGGGGTTCGGGTATAGCATCGTGAGTTCAGACCAAGTTGTCGGAACACCAGTCGAGCGACTATTGACTAAAGTTGAAATTTGAACGTCGACGCATCGGGCAATCTCGGACTTGACCGACTTGCACAGTCATGATCTGATGCCCAACCACGAAGAGCAACATGTACAAGCCCTGTGATTGCCATTGCCAGGTTCAATGTAAATGGAACGCTAGGATGATGCATGGACTTCTGGGGGCCTGAACCGGGAAACAAGATGTCATTGAAAAATTCTCGCTTGTTTTTCATGCTAAACTTAGAAATATGTCGTCTCCGTATCATCGACGATCTGCACCTTGATGCAGCCGTTCTTGGGGTCTGACGATAGAGTCAGGCCCTCCAGTGCCTCCTCTAGGGGGAAAACATGGGAAACCAGTTTCTTGACATCGATCAGGCCTCCCTCGATGCACGCAATGCCCGCCGGCCAAGTATCCTTGTATCGGTTGATGAATCGGAGTTGGATCTGCAGAGCCGCTGGGTCAGTCCACGTAACTCGGGTGCTTCACAAAAAAAAAAAAAACCGCAGAAAATATGGGACATACCTCGGCCAGGGAGAGGTGCATGAACGGGAGGTTGTTCATTATCGACCTGCCCACGCCAACCACCATCAAGACACCTCCCCTTCGCACCATGAAGGCCGCTGAGCAGACGCTGCTCTCGACGCCGGTGCACTCAAACGCAACCCGCGGCTGGACGTACTCGGACTCTCCAAACAGCTTCCTCACGGCCTTGCCGTTCTCCTCGGAGCTCTTGGTGATGTCGACCTGGTAGGTCATGGCTGACGGGACCATCTCCTTGGCAAAGGCCAGCCGCTTGGGCTCGACGTCGGTGATGACAAGGGGCCAGGCGCCAGAGGCCTTCGCGGCGGCGAGCGCAAGGAGTCCGATCGGGCCGGCGCCGCAGACGACGACGGGTGTTCCCAGCGTGATGGGCGCGGAGTTGATGCCGTGGAGGACGACACTGAGAGGCTCGAGGAGGGCTCCTTCGGCGAACGAGACGTTGTCGGGGAGCCTGGTTTCTCTGTCAGTCTTCACTCTGGACGCTGCACAGCTTCAAGAGCGTGAAACAGAGAGAGAGCAACGTACTTGTGAAGCCACTTGGCAGGGTGCACCTTGTATCGTTGCAGTGTTCCGGCATAAGGGTAGACGCCCGCAAACTGAACATCTTCGCAGAGGTTGTATCGTCCGTCGAGGCAGTTGAAGCAGTTTCCGCAAGGAACACCGGGCTCAACGGCAACGCGATCGCCTGGTTTCAATTGTAAGCACATGCATTTCTCGTCCGTCTTTTCCGTTTTTCGGTCACGTACCGGGCTTGAGGTTGTCGACGCCCTCACCACATCGGATCACGACACCAGCCGCCTCATGGCCAATGATGCAGTCGCCCTCGAAGATGAGCGAGCCAATGCATCCCGTCTTCCAGAAATGAACGTCGGACCTGAAACAAGATATCAGCGATCGGAGGTTTTCTTCTTATCGCATCGTGGAATTGAATGTATGTGTCCCTACCCGCAAATGCCCGTCGCCTTGATGTGAAGAAGCACCTCGCCAGCCTTGGGCGCATACACGGGCGCATCGACCCTCTTCAAGTTGTGATCGGCAGTAACCTGCAATGAGGGATTCGGGCGGGGAGCCTGCAGAAACTGAGATGAACAAGTGCCATTGAGCTGCTGCTTGAGCTCCTCGACCGTTGGCCGGTGGCCGTTGGCAATCGGTTGCGACTCAGCGATAGATCCCATTGTGTCGGTTCGAAAGAGCGTCGGTTCTAGTTGTTCGTGCACGAGAGTAGATCAAAGAGAGAAGAAGTTCAACAAGAGCTAAAGACAGAAGAATATTTTAAACATTGGCCCGTAAGCATGAGACTACCCGTTCCCTCAAGCACCCATTCATTATCCGCCCCAACAGTATCTTTTGCAGTTCCTCTCACATAGTTTCTGCATATCAGCTGCGCTTCGAGACTCGCCCGAGTGCATCCGCCTTCCCCTTCGAGGCATGGCCCTGCATTGCCCTGCGTTGGCCTCGGCGAGCAAAGAAACGTGGTGCGGCACCGCGCGTACGCGTGCGAACGCCAAATTCCCCAAAGGGTCCACCATCTCCGCACGAAACCCCTGCTATATCCACATCGGGAATGATGGAGACGGTGCTTAGAATTGCCTCATTCAGTGCCTCGTGAGGTGACGGGGGTAAAATCCGGGGGAACTACGGTCCCTCGGCCGAGCTTTCTTGGAGTAACTGACAATGCGAGAGCTGGTTATAATGATGAGGGTATGGCGTGCGATGCGAATGGGCTCAGGACCAGGGCAGAGAAGTAGAAACCAGTTCTAGCATCTAGACAAACCGCAGTCATGGCCACAGACACGACAAAGCTGCAGTCGTTCCCCTCCAAGCCCCGCGTCTTCATCGTCTCGGACATCTCCAACGAGCCCGATGACGCCGAGTCGCTTGTGCGCTACCTCTTGTACTCGAACCAGTTCCAGACCGAGGGCCTCGTCGCGTGCACCTCAACATGGATGAGGACCAAGGTCTGCCCGCAGGACATGCACAAGATCATCGACGCCTACGCTGGTGCCGTGGAGAACCTGAACCAGCATGCGCATCCAGACTTTCAGTATCCCTCAGCCGAGTACTTGAAGAGCATCATCAAGCCAGGCCCCTCCGTATGTTGCATATTCCCATACCGTGAAGCAAAAGAAGAAAAACTTACAAATTTTCTCTAGGTGTACGGGTTTCAAGCTGTCGGTCAAGACATCCCCCTCAGCGAAGGTAGCGAGCTGCTGCTGAAGAGCATCAAGGCGCCGTCACAAGAGCCTCTCTGGATCTTGGCCTGGGGTGGCACCAACGTCCTCGCCCAAGTTCTCTTCAAGCTCAAGAACACCATCCCAGAGGACGAATTCGCTGCGTTGAGGTCACAGCTGAGAGTGTACACAATCTCCGATCAGGATGACACCGGTGCCTGGATCCGCAACACGTTCCCTGACATCTTCTACATCTCATCCGTCCACGCCTGGAACCAGTATGGAATGGCTGCATGGACCGGCATCTCGGGCGACAACTACTACGGCTTTGACCAAGGCGGTCCCGATTTCTCCAAGCTCACCAAGGAGTGGTTCAAGGAAAACGTACAGATCGGGCCTCTAGGTTCTGCGTACCCCGACTACCTCTTCATCCCCGAGGGCGACACACCCACATTCCTGTATCTCATCCAGAACGGACTCGGTGTGCCAGAGCACCCAGAGTACGGCTCGTGGGGAGGACGCTACATGCTCACTGATATCAGTTCGAATGGGCTCGCTAGCAAGCATCACAGCGATGCCTGCGATATCGTCAAGGGCAAGGACGGAAAGACTTACAAGTCAAACCACGCAACCATCTGGAGGTGGAGAGACGCGTACCAGAATGATTTTGCTGCCAGGATCCAATGGACGCTCTCCCCGAAGCTGTCTTCCGCCAACCACCATCCCATCATCTCGGTGAACGGCATCACGGGAACAGCACCTGTTTACATCTCCGCCGAGGCCGGCACCACCATCACATTAGACGCGTCCAAGACGTTGGATCCCGACGGAGACGCCCTCACCTTCAAGTGGTGGCAGTACCGCGAGCCCAGCGCAACGCAGTGGCTTGCCTTTTTCGAGGTGGAAGAGATGAAGATCGAGAAGAAGGACGCCGAGGGCAAGATTGTCGACGTGACTCTGCCTGCGCCCGAGAAGTGCTGCGCCGAGCTACTCAGCAGAGAGCCTCTCGCTGAAGGCCAGGTGCTTCATGTCATCCTCGAGGTGACGGATTCGGGGTCGCCGAGCTTGACAAGCTACAAGAGAGTTATCATCCAGGCGACGAATAAGGATCTCAAGGGAGGGGAGGGTGGCGGAGAGGCTATTGGGGATGTGATGGCTGCGATTATGAATCAGTAGACATTCCCATTTAAATAAAAGCTGTATCAAGAACACTCATGAAGTAAGCACATGTTTTCAGGTGACCTCCATCATTCCAGTGGCACCCAAGACTTCTGTGTACTGCCACCATGCGCTTACAGTAGATATCAAAAGGTTTCTAGAGTCATGGCCTCATTTCCCCAGAACTCGCCATGTTAATGCGATGTGGTTGGATTTATCTGGGTACACATCACGTCATGACGGAAAAGGCGAGTCACAGAAACTAAGCACCCTAGAAAACTGCTGGAGCACGGTCCTATGTTCATTTGTTTTATCATAATTATTTGACGTCTATTTCATTACCCCTTTTAATATCTATATGCTCCCATTCAATGCAAGCCAGCCTGCAGCTTAAGCAAAGATGCGCAGAGGGTAGTTGGGCAGGTAGAAGCCCGGGTCGTTGAATCGCAGACCGCGGTCCAGCGCAGAAATCTTCTCAATCTCCTCCTGGGCCAGGTCGAAGCTGACGACGTCGAGGTTCTGGGCCAGGCGGCCGGGGTTGTTGGACTTGGGGATGACGGCGATGCTGCGCTGCGTCGCCCAGCGGAGCAGGATCTGGGCCGGGGTCTTGCCGTGCTTCTCGGCGAGGCCCTTGATGAGGTCGGCCTCGAGCAGGGGCTCGGCGCCCTGTGCCCGCTTGGAGAAGATGCCGGGGAGCTCCTGGAAGCTCTGGGGGCCGAAGGACGAGTAGGCCGTCACGGCGATGTTGTTCTCCTGGGCCATGGCGATGAGGTCGTGCTGGACGAGGTAGGGGTGGTGCTCGACCTGGAGGGCCGAGATGGGGTGGCGGGCGTATCGCTGGACGTCGTAGAGGGACTGGGCCTGGAAGTTGGACACGCCGATGGAGCGGGCGATGCCCTGGTCGACGACGGTCTCGAGAGCTTCCCATGTCTCGCGGATGGGGACGTTGGCGGTCTTGACAGTGCCGGCATCATCCATCCACCAAGCCTGAAGAGAGATGTCAGTTATTGTCTTTATCGCCGAGAGAGTCGTCACACAGGGGGGAAGGTACTCACAGGGAAGCGTCGCTGCTCAGGCTCAATGTACTCGAGGGCAACGGGGAAGTGGATGAGGTAAAGATCGATGTAGCCGAGACCCCAGGCGTCGTTCTGAGCCTTGGCCATGGCCAGGGCGTGCTCGCGGCTGTGGTAGTTGTTCCAGAGCTTGGTGGTGACGAAGACCTGGTCACGCTTCACAAGGCCCTCCTTGATGGCGCGCTGGATACCCTCACCAGCCTCCTTCTCGTTCTGGTAGTCGTAGGCTCCGTCGAAGAGTCGGTAGCCAGACTTGATGGCCTGCGAGGAATTGTCAGCACCCGACCAAAGAAAGACAACGCGCTGGGAGTTGGGGCCGTCATTTCATACGTTGTAGACAGTCTCGGCGGCCTGGTCAGCAGGGACCTTCCAGAGGCCGAAGCCGACGAGGGGCATCTCGTGCCCGGAGGCAAGCTTAACGGTAGAGGGAGCCATTGTGAAGTTGCGTGTGTCTGGTATCAAAGAGATCGTGGATGTGAGAAGAAACAAGAAGGTCTATGGGTTCAGTCTCAGCTCCAAACTCTTGCGATCTAGCTCTCTTATCTTCCATTCTCAATCCCGCAGTCCCACACTGCCCCCCGCCTTGATGATGCTGCCCCTCCATGATGGAAGAATTTAGAACGACTACGACGTAGCGACTCCAGACAGCTCGAGTCAGGAATCATTCGGTCTGGGCGCTAATTTATGCCTCAATCGTCACCTTGATCCGCCAATCCACCGCGTCTAGCCTTGCCTAAAGGAGCCGTCTCGGAGCCACCGCGGCCCTCCACAAAGTGCCTAACTTATGCTTTTTACCCCAGACACAATGACAAACACCTTCGTCGCTCAACCCAAATGCTTCCAGTTTCCCACTTCGGAGCCCCCAGCCAACGCTGCTCTCTCCCCTCCGTCCCATCCCACATTTTCCACCCCTCATTTTATACCCGACGCCTACGCATGTGTCCTCAGTGATGACGGACGCAGTGTCCAAGACCCGCCTGAGGCGAACGAGGACGGGATGTTTCAAGTGCAGGGTCCGCCGCCGGAAATGTAAGTTGCCTGATCGACTGTCGCAGCCGCGACAATCGCACCACGACTAACACGGGGCTTGTTGCTGTTACTGTCAGGCGATGAAGGTAAGCCTGCCTGTCAACGATGCGTCGACGGCGGCTTTGAGTGCCAATACGGCACGCGGTTGTCCTTTCTTGAAAAGAACGCCAAAACGTCGAGCGACCCGGCTCGAAGCGCAAAGCCATCTTATGCTACGCTGAAGGTGAGCGGCATCTTTCTCTTCGCTTATGCGCTCCCCATTGACAAGTTTGCGTCTCAAAGTTCGTCATCCCAGAGTCGACGGCATCCAAGCCAAACGTTCAGTTTCCTGAGACAGACGGGACGTCCAGCGAGCCTGAGAAAAGGGCGAGCACGCCTGATGAAGGGGTACCGCCGATTCAAGAGGAGAATGCGGTGCAACAACAGCCCGAGCCTTCAGCATTGATCGACCCAAGTCTTGCAGAGTATGGCACCACTACCTCTCCCCAACCACGGGCCATTCATGACCTGCAAGATCGTGGAAGCTACACCATCGGCATCTCACCTTCCAATGCCGCGTACGAGACAGCTCTCGATGGCCTTTTGTCGCTAGGCAATGATCATTATGTGCCGCCGTCAGCATCCGCGACCTCTCAAGTTGCCGCAAATGGGGAGAACTTTGGATCTCCCACCCAGAGCCGACAATATGTCGCCCCTTCGCAATTCGAAATGACGGACAAGCCCACGGCGGTAGCTTTCCCCAACTGCCTCCACATGCCGCAAGATCGTGCAGTTGAGCTGTTACGGCACTACAGATATAACATTGCTCCCTGGGTAAGATGACTCTCTTTGGTGAACTAATAAGAAATTCCATCTAATCGCTCTCGTTCTAGCTGGACATTGGCGACACGGAGCAGACATTTGGTCTGCTGGTACCACGCATCGCCATGGACTCGATCCCTCTCCTCGATGCTCTAATCTCTCTCTCATTGGCAACGCTCGGTGGTCCGGTCGAAAACGATATTGGCGAGAAGAGCGTGATGCCAACCGACCCAAACAACTCGAGTATCGATGCGCTACGCAATACTTTAACATTCGCCTTTGTTGCTCTGCGGCGCCATTTTGTTACTCCTCCGACCCTATGGCAGAGTCCATCCAAGAGCATGGGCTCTGAAGCTCTCAATCCGGCCGCATTTCAAGAACAACACCCTTCCATTGCGCTGGCAGTATCCTGGATGATGTTGCGACTTGGTAAGTTTACTACAATAAAGCTTGAGATTATCGTTTACTAAGTAATCAGATGTTGGGGTCGGCCTCATGAATGGCTCCCCAGTCTCCATTCCTTCGCTGGTCGCCCACGGGGTCTCGTCGCCACTCAACGGATTTCGAGAGTCGCTGCAGTACGACCGGGAACCAGTGCATTTATGCGCTCAAGTTCTCAATTATTGTTTTGAGGGCGATACCGCAACCTCTCCAGGCATGACCCGCCAGCCAGCGGCCCAGAAGTGGAAGTCTCTCTCCGAGGCTCTCAGCATGTGGTACAACAACCGCCCCCGCGACTTTAAGCCCATGCTCGAAATCGAGGATAATCAGCAGCTCTTCCCACTGGTGCTTTTCACCAACGGAGCGGCAGTCTTATCCAACCAGCTCTACCATACATCCATGTTGCTGCTGCTTCAAAATCGACCGCGTACCCTTCCCAAAGAGCACGGTCGCTCGATCTACCTATCGCCCTTGTGGCATGCGCAAAGGATCTGCGGTATCAGCCTGAACAACGACACGCGAACCAACTGGGACTTTAGCCTTCTGGCCTCGCTCTATCTGGCCGCAAAGAGGATGACCTACGAGCCCCAGCAGCATGCGATCCTGCGAGGCATTGATCGCATTGGGTCTTTGACGGGATGGAGCGTACACGCGCTCTCGGCGCAGCTAGTCAATGAGTGGCAGCCAGATTGAGACAGGCTGCGGTAATTTGAAGCATTACTCAACTCAAAAGCAGATCCAAGATCTCCTCGACCGCTCATCGCACTTTGTATCCCCAGCCATGCTCAAGGTCCGCAATGCGCCAGCAAGTGGCCCACCCAGTCATCGCCTCTATGCTTTGAATAAGCTTGGAGATGAGCAAATGCTCTGATCTGTGACTAAGAAGTCTTCCAGCAATCCAGAGGGGCTGGATAGCATTATTCAAGCAACCTTGGTGAGGGTTTGTCAGTGAGATGCCACAGATGCATTTGGCATGCCAAATGGCAGATCCCATTGGTCCAACATCCAGCTTGATTTCTCGGGGTTTGGATCCCAGAAGCAGGGTGCAAGCAGTGTGGTAAAGTTGATTAGATGAGATCCCCGCCCAGTGGACAAACAGAATCTGAGGAAACGGTCGACTTTCGACGGACTGGACTGGGACAATCTCTGCGGGCCGGTCTCGTAGCCAATTTTGAAGATCATTCCAAAGTCGCAACCAGCGTCTCTCAAAGGTTGCAGAGTCGCAGCCGTTGTTTTCACCCAGCTCAACATAGTGCGTTCTATCGGCAACAAGCCCACAGACTTGGGAGCATAGGTAGACCGAGTAGTTAGCATGCATGTCTGGTGAACAATGGTCCCGGAAAATGTCGGCGGCAGACTCTGGATCTGCTCCTGGGGGCAACCACTTGTCGAGAGGTACCAACGTGCCTTGTGTTCCGTCGGAGATTAAGGCGCCACATAGATCTAGGTAGCATCAGTATCAGAGCACAGCGCAAAATGTCAACAGATACGAACCCATTCTTGCGTAGCACCAGAACACCGCCTGAAGGAGTCCGCCGCTGAAGCCGTTTACGCCAAAGGCATCGAACAGTGCCGCACAGCCTTCGAGATGGCGACGCCAATCCTGCGGACTGGCCGACATCATCTCTAGACAGCAGAGAATGACGCAAATGGGGATGATGGTGAGGTCTCGGGTTTGCAGTAAGGGGTTGAGGAATCGAATGGCTTCCTGGTACAGCTCCAAACTATCGAATGAATGCTGCTTTGCCTCTTTGCGCTCCATCTGACGAGCAGATAGAGCAAGAATGGCATAGAGTAAAGCGGGACATCGGCGAGCAAGGACAGGGACCTGCACTGTAAAGGCCTGGTTGCTGTCAAACATGTCGAGCTGAAACGTCACGTTAGCAGGCATTGCGGCTTTGTGAGATGAGATGAGTGCTTACCCAAGGGGCTACTTCAGCAACGTAGTTTTTCAAATACTCGAGCCGCCGACCAGATGAAAGGGCGGCCTTGGTCTGAGCCTGAACCGCAAACTCTTCATCGGGTGGGCCATGATCCCCTGGGACAGGGGACGTCTCGCGTGAGGGAGCAGCAGTCTGGGCAGTGTTGAAGATGAGGCACCGCAGCTCTTCCTGGTAGGCAAGGTAGCCAGGATCCTGCACAAACTGGTCCAAGGGCCAGCTGTTAGATGGCGAGGAGGAATTATCTGCCATAGAAAAAGACGTCATCTCGACAATTGCAGTTGCGAAGGGTAGGATACGATGAGCTGGCTCGGGTCTCGCGGGGCACTAGCAAACCCCCCCCCCAAACAGGAGGACAGCAACGTCGCGTGTAAGTGAGAAAAAGATGTCTCAGCCGTCGCTCTCAATGGCCATCAGAAGCAGATAGTCGACTAGCGATGGCAGCTGGTTCGGTGAGCAAGGTGAACAGAGAAGACACGGCTGAGCCTCAACGCCGAGAGCATGACTTCCAGGTCGTTCGGCGAACTTCAGAATCTGAGTGCGGAGAGTCCCTTAGGTTAGGCGACCCCATCTCGAGAGGTCAGGTGCGCCGCTGCTAGACGCCAGCCTAAATCGAGCTTAAACCCCTGCGCGTGCGGGGTTGGAACCCGTAGTTGCGGGGAGTTGACCTTCATCCTAGGGTCGCCGCCTCCAAATAAATAAATAATTTCGATGCAGAATAATTTGCTGCCGTGGAATTTGAGGTAACTAACGCGATGAAATTTTTTTTAAATTTTTTTTGGCAGAAGCCGCCTTACCATAAAATATCACAGCATTTTCGCGGAATCAGAAGCAAAAGTTGGTGGCTGAAGAGCTGAGCCTAGATGTTGAAAGCCCTCCAGCTTAACGCCTCCGTGGTGGCAGAGGTTGAATAAGGAGCTTTTCTACCGTCGTAACCGGATTACGACTTCTTCGTAGATCCGGGTGTTTCACATTGATGATGAGTGATGATCAGCTGAGTCAGAAATTGATCAACGAAACCTACCAGAGTTTCGCAGTGTTTGCTTCCTGACTCTGGCCAAAATGGGTTCTGAGCTCACTGAATACAACTGTTTCAAGCCCTACCCTGCAGGGAGATGCGCTAAAAGTCGCCGCTCACCGGACGCTGGTGCAGACTGCGACCTACTCACCTTTGTCTCAGGTACCTTGCAGATGCAGCAGCTGGCCGCCGTCACGATGCGACCTTAACTGGAGGTCGAGGCGTTTTATTATTGTTTTCGTCTCTGTATCTGGAAAATTTAATAAGAAAAACATAAGCAGTTATCAACGTGAGCTGCAACTCTCGTATCCCGAGCGCCCGTCGGATGTAATTAACAATAAAAAGTGTCTTGACGATAAATACCACCTTGGCTTAAACTAGTAGTCGAGCTGGTCACAAATGACGGTGCTTCTAATAACATTGGCAAAGAGTCTCATCATGGTAGCGTATTGTCTGTGGAGCTGCAGAGCGATATCGCACATAGCCCCGTTCAAACCCGGACGCCGATGACTAAGGTAACATGGCCACGGCGCAGCTCCATTCCATGATTCAGGCAATATCTTGGGCGTTCGACCCAAGGGCCAGTTCACCATGTTAGCTTTCTGATGAAACTCCGTAATCGTGTGAGGTAGAAGCTCGAGCTTGCTCACCGGGAAGCCACATGGCCGCACCACAGGCTATCCGTGCTCCGTGACAGGTCTGGAGACAGGGGGAACCCCTGTCTCCCCTTTCTCCTAGCTCACGCCAACGCCAGATTCCTCTCAGACATTGCTCCATACCCTAGGGTAGTAGTATGCATATTTGGAACAGGCGCGCAGATGAGGATGCTCACGCGCAGAGAAGCATCAAGGGGAAAAGGGGTTCCCCCTGTCTCCAGGGACCAACCTACTGGGTCGCACCCTCGCTTCAAATTGTTCGAGAAGACTGGGGCGTTCATCATGATGATTGTGATGAGTATTATTCTTATTCTTCAACATCAATAGCACTTTCTTTTCCCAGGTTCATGCAACAATTGACTTTTGTTTTGGATCCGCTACATACCTAAGGTATCTATACCCCAATACTAATCGCCCAGCTGCTGAAAATTCGACCGTGAATTATTTATTTCACGAAGCAAACAAGGCTTGTCAAGGTTTGGTTAGATCAGCCTCACTGCAATTCGGTCCCTTAGTATTAGTGCCAGGGCCGGGCAAAAAATTGGCGCCATCGCCATTCCCCTCCGTTGTTTTGTTAGGGCTGGGCTAGGCTTGGGTGGTTTTCCTTTTTCAATGATCAACAGAACGGGTAACTTCCCCGTCGTGCACGAGCGGCCCCTTTACTGCTTTCGCTCGACACCTGCTTCTCAAAGCAGGCTGCCTGCAGCAAGTGGTAGCTTCATCTTCAGGTGAAGGTGGTGGTCATGGTGATGGTGGCTCCAGGGACCAGGTACACTCAGGCACGCAGAAGCAGCCCCGTGCGTCCAGTAGCGCTTCGTTAGGAGCAGTTCCTTTCAACACAAACAACGCACAGGCGCACGCTTGACCAGCGCCTCGCTATCATTCGGGCGTAGCCTCATATTCTTACTTCGTGATGAGAACCCACCTACTCAAACTGCGTATGTGCTGTATGCCGCCCTCCGTCCGCGCGTTTCATCTGCATTCTTCTCCGCATTCTTGTGCGCGTCCTTGTCCGACACTGTTGCCAGCCACCACTGCGCTCCGCGGCGCATCACCAGGGTCGCATCAGGGACATATCACCACAGTTCTATTGTAGAGAACGGAGGAGCCAGTGCGCGGATGGGCGTTCGCGGAAGCAATCAACCGCTCCCAAGTTAGTCGTTAATTAACACCAGCGTCTGCCCCTGCATCAAGACCCTGGTCGACCCTCCACAGGCGCTTCCTTTCTGGGGTCTAGCAGCCAGAATCGCATATGGGACGATGCACGCCGAGGGCATACCTGCATATTGGGTCTCTGCTGGGCGACGCGCGATACTTTCTTTGTCGGACAGAGGCACAGCAGGTACTTTGTACTACTGACTGAAATTCCTGGTCGTGCCGTCGAGAGACAGGCAAACTCACCTACCGACGAGTGATCTTTTGTCACGTCCCAATTCGGGGACCCAGTCAAAGCCAACATCCAACTGGCCGAGCAGCTCGCGCGTGGCTTTCGATCCCGGCCTTCGTTGTGCACTTTTAGCTTCGACCGAGCGGACGCTGGGCTGCTAGCCTACCTAGCCTCCAAGATTGGATCTGGCCCAGACAAAAAGCCTCCCCATCCCGGGCCCCGGAAGACGTGCGCCATGTCCTCGCCCTCGTTCTCGACATCGTCCCAATCGTCGCCGGCGGACAATGCTCGTCCGAGGACTCGACGTCGGCCCCATACCGATCTAAATATCATCACTAGCACCTCCTCCCTTGCGTCGCCGTTGTCAAGGGACAGGGACGGCATTCCGCACCCGCAGACGCCGCCCCAGGTCTCATCATCTAACAGCACGCCGTTGCCAGCTGTCCCAGCCGAGTCCGCTGTGTCTAAGTCAACGCCCATAGCTGGTGGTAGTCGAGCGCTTGGATTGCCGGCCTCGACGGACCCCGATACGCATGAGTCCTTTCTAGACAACCCTACTCCCGTCGAAGTCGATATGGCCGACCGCATGCCATATGGTACCCAGCGAGACTCGCACGACCTCTCGCTGTCTCCACGGAACGTCACCCGCGATTCCCTCGTTGCTAACATGCTCCTGTCCCTCGACCAGCTTTCTATGGCACAGCTGAGCGACAATTACGGTCCTCCATCTGGATCACGTTCACATACCTTGGACGAAGCCTCGTCCCAGTTTGGCGTAGCCGAGCAAACAAGGAGCTGGGTCGCTTCCAACTCGGCCACCACTGGATCACCCCGTGTTAACGGACACCAATACTCTTACAGCTCAGACCTCGAAGGAGCAGACGACTCCAGCCGCCTCTCGAGCCGTGGACGACGAAGCAACAGCAGTTCCACCTACCAACAAACCTACGCTCGCCTAAACAGTGTCCGCGAGGGCCATCGAACGGGATCCTCGAGAGTCATGCATTCAAGAGGTGGAAAACCAGGCAGCAAGAGCAGCAGCACGAACAGCGTCGACACGGGATATGCTCAGGTCCTTGGAAGCCACCGATGGACGCGCGGGTTCGGAAGATCTGCCAGCTTTGACTGTGGACCTCAAGCAGCGCAGCCAAGCAACGCCGAACCGAGCCCTTTCCGAGTCGACTTTCCGAATAATTTCATCGACGCTGAATATGATGCAGCTCCGACCCCAACAGTTCCGGGCGGCCCGCGACGGGAGCCGCCGATCCCTGCGGTGCCAGCAGCGTCCTCCATCCTCCCGCCCCCGGCGGCTCCTCTCGAGATGCCTCCCCTCGAGCACAAACGCAGCAGCCGCTCCTTAAAGAGCGTCGCGGGCCGCAAAATTGCCAATTCGCGGGAAACCGTACCGGCTGTGCCAGTCCTGGACCTCGATTCGGCGCCCGCTCCCAATATTGGCTACGAAAAGACTAAGGATGCGGCCGTGCACAGCGGGCCAGCAGCGTCTGCAACACCTGCACCTGCACCCGTGAAGGAGCGCCCGGGATTTTTCAGAAGGGTCTTTGGCTCTTCCAGGAACAACTCACACAACAGCAACCACGATTCTCCAACTACCCAATCTCCACACTCGACCCCCGCTGCCGATCAGTCCAAGATGCTCGCCAATGGCCCGACGCCGCCCTCGCGGGACACGTCCTCCTCGCAATCGCATCATCCCGCCCTACAAAAGAAGCCTTCTTCCTTCTTCCGCCGCCGCAAGAAGTCTGTCAACGACGAGCCTCCACCGCTGCCCATCGCACCGCCTATGCCTACCGTAGCTCCCATTGCGGTCCCGTCCGAAAGAGATATGAGCATTTCGCTGCCTCAGCCAAGCCCGGTTAGCAGCCTGCGAAAGGTCATGAATCCATATCTACGATCTGGCCAGAACGCCCAAAACAGTCCTAACCCTCAGGGACCCTCTCCGCTCGCCGACATCTCCAACATTACTCTTGAGCCTGCCGTTCGAGCTGCGGAAAGAGAGGGCTACAAGCGGGAGTTTTCCCCCGACTACTCACCGGCCCCAAATGCTAGAATCAGAACTGTTCGCTCCGATTCGGATGAGCAGCTGGCCAAACGGAACAACACGCCGTCCCGCCCGCCACCGGAAAGGCCTACCAAGATTATCGAGACGCGCAATAATTCTTTCTTGCATCTGGATGGAACTAGCGACAATGACGATGACCGCGGAGACCCGTCGAAGCGGACTGTTGCTAGCAAAATCAAGGCCAATACCAAACAGACAGAGGACTCCCCGGCGCAGGATACGCCACGAGCTATCAAAGATCACACCCACAGGGCCAAGAAGTCCTTCAACCTACCGGAGCACACTGATTCAGAGGATGAGCTAAATCGTTCAAACCTTGCCCTTCCGATCGAGGGCGCTAGAGCAACAAGTCCTACATCCGTCTCAACTGGCACCGACTACAAGTCTGCTTTTAGCGCACCTCCCAGCGTGCGAATCGAGAGCTCCGCCGACCCCAGTCCCAAAGTGCTTGGCACTTTCGACTCGATCAAGGCCAAGGGTATCGACGAACCTGATTTCGTCATTGGCGATCCCACCGAAGACGACCGACAGAAGGCACAAAAGATTTATGATGGCCATGAAGATTACATTCAGAAGGAGAAGGCTGCGTCATGGATGGGCGAAGAAGGACCAGTCAGGCAGCGAACTCTCCAAGCCTACATGGAACTGTACGACTTTACCAATTACAGCATCGTTCAGGCCCTGCGGCAAGTCTGTGGACGGTTGGTGTTTCGTGCAGAAACCCAACAGGTGGACCGTATTCTTGTGGCTTTCTCCAAGAGATGGTGTGACTGCAATCCTACCCATGGGTTCAAAGCAACTGGTGAGAAACATGAGTACTCTTTTTTTATCGGGTTTATTTTTCTAATATTCTACAGATGTCATACACACCATTTGCTATTCAATCATGCTGCTCAACACCGACCTGCACATGGCCGACATTGAGCAGAAGATGACTCGCAGCCAGTTCATCAAGAACACCATGACGACCATTATGCAGGCTGTCGAGGAAGCGGCCCCAGATGCTTTTCACCGTCCCAGTGTCCTTCCGGACAAGAATTCTCTTGGAACTGGTGAGCACCAGGAACAGCCTACCGAGCAGGAAAAGAGATCCTTCAGGAACTCCTTCAGGCCCCCTGCCCGTGCAGATTCCGGCACTCTTCCTGGTGAGGGTGACGACGACTGTGGTCCCCTGGTCAAGTCCCACTTTGATGGAACCAAGAAGGCCTGGGAAGAGCAGATCGAGATCGTTCTCAAGGCCATCTACACCACCATCAGGGATGAGCGTCTCCCACTATTTGGCGCCGAAGCTGACAAGAACCTGAATATACCTGCTTCGAACAGTGGTGGCTTATCTGTCATGGGAATTCTGAAGAGAACCCCCAGTGTTCTCAGCAAGGCCCCATCAGAGAGTCAACTGTCTGTTCGTGGCCGTATCAATGAAAACGGTCGGACAAACACGGCGCGATGGACATCCAAGAGCCGATCTCGACCAGGTGCTGGCCGCAATGGCTTTTCGTCTAGCCGCACTAGCTTTGACGATGGCCATTCCATATGGAGTCCTGCTGGCTCTTCGGCCGCCTGGAGTCGTCACTCGCTGGGCAGGACGCAAACGACTGTTTCACAGGATTCCTTTGGATCGGCCCTGCCTCGCGGCGATTATCAGCAGTCAATTGGCTTTGCAAATGCACTTAGTCAAGCAATCATCCGGGACGAAGACACTTACGGAGAAACGGCCCCGTCGATCATGAGCTCTGACCTTCCAGCTACACAGCTTCTCGAAGATGAGTCTCTCGAGCTTGCCGGCCCGCCATGGGTGAAAGAAGGCATGGTCTCTCACAAGCATCACCTCGAAGGCGTCGACAAGAAGGCCAAGGACAGACATTGGTCCGAGGTCTTTGCTGTCATCCAGAAAGGACAAATGAGTATGTTTTCCTTCCAGCCTAACAAGTCAATGCGGCACAAGGCCCGCGGCAAAAACGCAGGTTCTTCACTTGCGCCCGTCGGTGGCGGCAACTGGCAGGATAATGCCACAAACCTAGGCACTTTCAATCTTCGCCAAACCCTGGCTTCTGCTTTGCCGCCCCCAGGCTACTCGCGAACACGCCCGCATGTATGGGCCCTGAGTTTACCCAACGGTGCTGTCCACCTGTTCCAAGTCGGTACGCCTGAGATCACCAAGGAGTTTGTTACAACAGTGAACTATTGGAGCGCCCGACTGAGCACCCATCCGTTGACCGGTGGAATAAGCAACATTGAGTACGGATGGAGCGGGGCCATTGTTAACAACGCCTTGGTCACGGCTATCAATGAAACCGCGACCGGGAAGACGTCGCGTCCCGGTAGCAGTACTGCCCACCACGGCCGAAGATCGAGCGTCAACAGTGGTAGCTTTCGCGGATCAAGCTTTGACCACGTGGCTGGGGCCTTCACCAACAATAGCGGGCGTGGTAAACTGCCGGGCGATCGTATTCATATCGCTGAATGGACGCCGCCGACCCAGAGTATGCGTCCCAGCCGCGCGTCCGAAGGAGAGCAGCTGCAGACACTCGACGCATATGTGAAGGGGATTGAGACAGAGCTGCAGGCTCACAATCAACTCCGCAGCCCCATGCTCCTGGCTTTTACGCCTCGAGGCAGCAATGCCGTAAAAGCCATGGCCAACTGGGAGCGCAAGAGCGCATACCTGCTCCGCGAGATTGTAAAGTTTAGGACCTACGTCGATTGTCTCGCGCAGGCCGAGACCAGGAAGCACGAGATTTACTCGGAAAGAGACCTGGCTCAGCGAGCCGCGAGGGGAGAGCTCAGCGATGGCGACATGGAGCTGAGCAGCGATGATGAAGGGGATATAACGTTGAGGCCATGATTTCCCTTTGCATAATCAGAGACGGCTTGGCGATGACACAGACGATGCATCATGGGTGTTGGCGTTCTGATTTGCTTCTTTTTTCCCCTTTTCGTTCTGGTTTTAAAACCAGCCCTGATACCCCAACCTCTGTGGTTCATGACAACATCCAATTCTATCAGTGTATAAACAGATCTTTCTGCGTTTTTCAGGAATAAGCGGAACGCATGAGTAATATTCGCCGGCTGGGAAAAAGAAGTGGCGTCATCATAGCAATGACTGCTTGGGTAACCTTATTCTCAAGACTAATCTCTTCTTTGTAATGATAAATGATATATGGATAACCCGCTAATGCCATTGCTATGATGAGAATGCTACTATAAGTGACAAAGGCTTATCCACGACAGGGCATAAAGTAGGTGTCATGTCTCAGTGGCAGCACAGAGGTAGCATTGGGGTTTGCCTTGTATAGGCACTTTGATAACTTTGACGTTAAGAATGGGCGACGGGTTTAGTATTAGACTGACTCGGGGTTAGATATCATTTGTACGAAGAATGGGCGCTACTTACCATGCCTGAATTCGAGTGCGCACTTGTTGTCGCAGGTAGAGCTTGTTCAGGAAGGATACTGTAGGAAGGATATTGTCATCTTCTACCGTTTTCTGCACAGGTGTATGTATAGAAGAGCTAGCATCAACTGGCAGTGCTTATTATGCTACGCTACATCGTATCTTGACGATTCCTGTTCGCCCTGTTCACAGCCCACATGACGAGAGCGTATCCCCCCTTCCCATGGAGTGCAATCAACAGTAGTCAAGCATGTCAGCCAGGGCAGACTTCTCGGCACTGGTGACGGTCAAATCCCAGTAGCTCTTCACCTGGATCCAGCTCTTGGCGTAGGTGCAGTAGAAGCTCGTCAGAGGCGGCTTCCACTCGTCGGGCGAATCGCTGCCCTTGCCCTGGTTGATGTTGTCCGTTACGGCCCACAGTTGTGGTCTGACGATGTCGTTGGCGAATTCGGTTCTCTTGGCAGTAGTCCAAGACGCGGCTCCAGACTGTGGCGTGTTAGTCGATGGCATATGGGTCAGGCTTGGGCAGAACTCACGATCCAGGCGTTCTGCAGGGGGACCATGTGGTCGATATCGACATCGCTTGCTTGAGTCCATGTGGCACCGTCGTATGGAGAGTACCAGGTGCCACTGGTGGCCGCGCATGCGCTGTTGGTCACAACGTCTTCTCCGTCGCGTTTAAGGACGTATTCCCTGAAAGACCATGTTCAGTATACCGAGAGCACACTTGGATGAGCCTGGTGGGCTCTAAGAGGAGTGAGTACTACGTACCGAGCATTGCATGATCCTTCAATAGACTCCCAGTGAGGGAAGAGATCTCTGTCGTAGCTGTCCACGTCGGTAGAAGCGGCAACAGTCAAGCCAGAGAGAAGAGACCTAGCGCTGCTCTCAGCGGGAATCCCTGGCTATAACGATCACAGTCAGATTTGTTTGATTCACAAAGTTGAAGCTGCAGTGCTCTTCCTAAGAACTACTTACTGGCGCAGGAACCGGGGCGGGCGCGGCAAGGGCACCAGTGGCCGACAGGAGAAGGGCGACAGGGAACTTCATCTCGACTGGAAGATTGACTGTTGAGGCTCGAGAGGTGGGAGACCCGAGATTGTCGGGCTGGAATGAGGATGAGGAGATGTAGCACTGCGAGCGTCTCGTACGCTTTTATACCCCGTCCGGGAGGGCATGTTCCGTCGTGACACCTCCTTGCTTTCTTGTGCTCTGTGCCAGAGTCTGTAAGTCGTGCCCATATCTCGTGGACACCATGATCCTATTCGTCCGTCTTGCGCTCTCTTCCTCTCGGCGTACAGCAAGCCCATCTCCTGATATCCTCACCGACGTCCCTTATTGGCAACAGATCCGGCTGACAATACCGCCGATCTTCTCATGCACGAGGCTTCGCGATAGGCGAGTGTTGTTCCTTATCATCCGAGAATGGCTCCCAGTGGCCAATCGGCGCTGCAAAGTCCGCCAAGAACCACCCCCATCTTGGAGACTCTTCAGATTGGGTTTTCCTCCGAGAAGGTTTCTTTGCAACGTCCTTTTGTGCTCTTCACTAATGCCGGCCCAAGGCCAGGGGCATGTTTGCGTGAGTCCAGTCAGCGCTTGAGGCGTGACCACGCAGATGCGACCCTGTGCGATGATCGTCAATCAAAGTGCTTCAAATGGGTTGGCACTTTGAATGTGGGGTCGACTAGCAACCTGCCTCTTGGGGCAATTGGCGTCCGGGAGATGAGACAAGACCCGGGTCTTGTGGATGTCGTGCGTGGGGACCCCGGCCGATAGAGATTGTGACTTTTTTAAGTCAGTCGTACATGTTCTCGAGATGGCTTCACAGTGGGCGAAGTCGAGTGGCCGTTTTGTTCCGCACTTTCGAGATAACTTCCGCAATCTGTCGGACGTCTGTTAGTACTGCTAGTGAGCGCTTTTGAATAGGCGGTACAATATATGTATGGACATGGTTTTGGGTGCGAGTAATATCACCGTTGAGGCAACCTCAGCGCTGGAGGGGAGAGAACTGCTGTGATGGTTGTAGAAGAGGCGACCTACCATAGGTAACCATCGCATGCCATGTCTATCCACATCTGAATGAACACTTTGAGACGAGCATTGAGATGATTCAGTAAACGTAGTCCTCGCTTTAAGTAGCCGTATGATGCGTCGTATGGGCTGAAATGATGGTAATTCCAGCTTGTGCGCGAATAGAACAAGACACTGAGCCGAATCAGGTCCAAGGAATATCGCAGTAGAAAGAACTGAGGCATCAAGGCACTTGACGGACAGCCATGTCCCAATGTTCACCGCTAACAACGGTTTCCTCCACAAAGACATATGCTACCTTATGTTCGCTCCTACCACCACCTCTTTCTTGTCACCTCTCACAATGTCCAAAGGCTAAACCTTTGTTCTCAAACATGGATATGTTCCTCTCAATTCTTCCCAGGTTCGCACGCCTGTCACATGGATCAACTCAGGCCGTATTTGCAGAGTCTTCAGTCGACTTCAATCCGACACCAGATTGTAACGACTAAGACTCTGCTCTAGCTCGTCCACTACGTTTTGCCGAAAGATCAACGCAAGTGCTAACTGTTGAAGTGAGCCGCAGAGTACACCTAAGGCCATCAAGGCTCTCGCAGAGCGCCTACACTTTCTCGCAGCTGGTTGGAGCAGCCCGGAAGATATTCCACGACAACTGGAGACCACCAATAACAAGAAAGCGGCAACAGGACATCGTCTTTATGCTCGTAACTTGACGCAGGTCATCCGAGACACCCATCCAGAGCAGATGTTCCCAGAGATGTCGAAACACCTTCAACAGCTTCTCTATCCTGGTTCGACCGAGACTGCAAAGGCAGAGAGAGAGCTTGAGACAATACTCCACATCCTTCATCAACTGACTAGTCCCTTCTGCGGTTCCTTTGGCCCTTTTGGCTCATCATGTCCATATGTTGAAAGAAGGGGGATTGATATTTCTGCCAGGGTACGGTCAGCGTCCAGAAAGCTTCGGAGATGGGTTCTGAGGGACAGGTACTGATGCCATGTCTGAAACACGGAATGTGCCGGAATTCAGAGTAGGATAGCCGCTTGCGCTATTGTGTCACGAGTATCAACCTCACAGCAGGTTGCTAAGGCCCCCCTGGGTTTTGCTTTTCCGTTTTATTGTGGGCTATATAGTACAGTCTGACTTGATACAGTTCTCTGACATGACTTTGCTCTCCAGAACCTAGATTCTGTTTCCATCTTTCCGTCCCATGTCGAAATCCGTGTGTCTCCTCGCACCGAGTGGGCAGCTTGCCACTGAACATCTGCCTCCAAATTCCCAATGAGCCTTTACAATCCTTATCAAGTTCAAGGCTGAGCCTCCTGCTCCTGTCGCATGCTCGCCAAAAGCGTTTCGAGTTGGGGATATCTAGTGGGCAAGCCACTCAACTGAGCCTCGGCCGTGATACCTTTGGAATTCGGGGAGCTCACAATCGTGCCCCAGTTCCCGGCCTCACCGATGAATCCTTTAGCATCAGACATTGCATTAGTGATACCGTAGAGTGGTTTATTTGCGAGCTTGTTGACAAGCATGTGCAGAAACGTGTTTTTGCCGCGCCTTTGAACATAGCGGCGATCGAATTCGAGGCAATCCCAGGTCAAAGAAGGAAGCTTGCCCTTTGTCCGAGTCAGTGTATGACAAACCAAAAGCTCCGGTCCTCGAGAGTATGACAACCCATACTCCTGGAGCTTTTTGACGCGGCTCTTGAGGTTGTGGCTCATGGCGTGACGGTACGCGCGGTCAATCTCCGCTTGAGGGAGTTGATTGTGGTGCTTCGCAACAACGTCGTAGGAGGAGTGCTACTCCACGGCACGGTACCATTGTTGGAAGGCGCCCCTGACTTCGTTTGGTTTCAAGGTGGCGCCAAGCTCGTCCAAAAGCTTTTCAAACCTTTTAGCAGCACCTTTGCCGAACAACACTACATAGCCCATGAGGGACATGATTTGCGGGAAAGTGTCCACATTCACGTTTGCGCCGTAATCAGTGACCAGTTCTCTGAAGAACTTCTCCAATGATTTGTTGCCGGCTTTCACGATGATGGCCGAGGCCAGCATCGGCAAGACGGGACTAGAGTGGAGCCCGCCATCAGTGTTGAATACAGTCGTGTCCTGTTCGCGGCCATGGGACAGGTTGGTCTCTTGTTCGTACCTTCGCAGTAGAGCGAAGACCTGCTTGACATTCCGGTGCGAAAGGTCCCATGTAAAGATGAAATATTGAGCGGCTACCTCATATGGTGTACGCCGCTTACGACAAATCGTTGTCTGTGAGGGACTGACACCATGGGCCAGTAAACGCTCGACAACTGTGACGGCAAACCGTCTGGAGTCGCTGTCCAAGTCTTTGGCAGCCTTGTCAACGGCTGCATGTAGAGGCATACGACCGAATATGTCAGGTATGTCGGTGGGATAGTTGTCATGTAGAAGTATCTCCAGAAGTTGGCCTCGGCCTCCGTGAATTGCGAGATGCAGCAGGGAGGAATTCGATTGAATGGTTCGGATCAATCTGACGTCCCCATACCGCTGCAGAGCATACTTGAGCAAACCAACATGGCCGATAAGAATCGCGAAGTGGTGGATGGTGATTGCAAATGGAGTAGTGCCCGAGCGGCGAGACACTGCCAGAAAAGGGGCCGGGTTTCTGCCATGGAGCATGTCAAACATGGGATATTGGAAACAGAGAAGCGCCCCTAGAGCCGGAGTCCAGTCAGTGCCGTAGAGTTCTGCTCTGACCCCGGTGGCCCAGGAGTCATTTCCGTCAAGTAAGGGTCCAAGTTGAGACTGGAAATTTCTGGACCGGGCAGTAACATTGGCTCCGAGTTCTATGAGCTTTGCTGCTTGTCGAATCTTTCCAAATGCAGCAGCGAGGTGCAGAGGGGTGAAGAAACTGTCTCCGTCGTAGAGGACAGTGTTGACGACTTTGCTACGCTGCTCAGGGGCAACGGTGTTTACGGACTTTGTGATGGCTATCATGCCAACCTGATCCTCAGCGGTCAGGCCTGCCCATTTGAGAGCTTGGCAGCCACCCTCGCGTAGATCCTTGGCGTAAAGATAGTGTTCGCCTTTCTTCCAGATGCACTTGGAGCACAGGAGCAAGTTGTGCAAGCCGTTGAAATTGTTGATGCTTTCGATGATGAGAACAAAGACCTCGTTGGGAGCTCGCTCAAACCGAGAGCTCCCTACGGAGGACGACATGATTTAGACGCTGAGGTAGAAGGCACAAGAAAGTAGATGCAGACGAATGATGACTAGAAGCAAAGAGAGAATAACAACAAAAGGGGACAGTGAAGAGTGAAAGGGGAAAAGTGAGAACGTCCAGCCGAGGAGCTTGTCAGTGACGACGAAGTCCCGGGAGACGTAGAGGGCGAGTACTGAAAGGTTGTATGTTTCTGATGATTGTGAAGGAGGATCGGTCACCAGATGTGAGTGAAGAAGGGCGAAGCGTACGCCTTTGTTTATGTGGGTGGTGGATCGAAGGAGGAAAAAGTGTGAGGGCGAGGAGTGTGTGGGTAAAAAATAGGGCGCCCCCCTGAGGAGGGCTCGCGTTGGCCTAGCAATGCAAACAAACGGGCATGGACACCAACCAGACAGGGCATGCTGCAAGTGACAGAGCCACTGGGGACTATGGTAGGGTCGTCAGGATCACATTAGGCCCGCTTCTGAATAACAAGCCCTGATCCGGCTGGGAACTTCTGACTCGTTCCTCAGTTCTCCTGGTCTCCATCGAAACGCAGGAGATGAAGTACAATCATCATGCAGGCATGCAGCTCTACAGCAGCTTACGGGGACATAGACATAAAGAGCAGAAGACCATATAGAAACTTAGCCATTGTACTGATCCCTTGATATTCCAGAAATGTAGACTTTAAAGTCGAGAACTCGACCCCCCCTTTCAACGCGTTACACTTTCTGCTTCAAAATGTTCTGAGCTGCGTGGCAGACAATGCCTAGCCACTTTTTATTGTAGTGCCAACCTATTTACTGAACCGTTACGGGATCTTTGCTAGTATCAGACGAACACGGCACGCTCGGCCTCCGAGTGGTGCCAGAGTCATGCCCTACGCTGGCCATCGCCAATTTGCAGAGCCACAACACGACAAGAAGCCCGGTATATATCGCGTCTACTACGCAACGATGGGCGAGCCAGCAGTGTTCTTTTCATCGGAGCTAATATGTGCTTTCTTTCCAACATAATCTCGGACGTGTATTTGTAGGCTCGTTTCTTACCGGAGAAGAAATCGGAAACGGTCGATCGGTTTTGCATCGGTGGAGGCAACGAGTGGGAACATCAATACTGGAGGCCCCTTCTACGAGGCAGTTATTAGCAGGACGACGACAGATAGACAGGAAGCTTTTGGAGTTACGAACGAAGATGAAATTGCCTTCTCTGCGGCACAATATAGCATTGGCCTGTCTGCCGGTTACGTGAGCGTGAAGGCGGAATTTGCTCTGATGTTTCGACTTCATTCGCTTCATCGCAGTCATTGCGTCCAATCTACAACCGCCATCTCTAGGTTGTAGAGAAGACTCGTTACGTCGACTGGCATAATATTTCGAGATTTCGCCGTTGTGGGAGAAACCAGCTTTGAAGGAGTGGAAGATGGAAGTCAATATATCCCTCGAGAAAGAAGCGAAAGATGTGAAGGAAAGATAACATACCAAAGCCTTGCTCGTTTTTCCGACATTCTGGTGGTGGAGAACATACGGAGTCAATGGCGAGACTTGGTACTGTATGGAGGAAGGGTGGCAGGGGAGTTGGTGTTTGTTTTGTAGCTGTCACCAGACGTGCGGAGGCGGATCCAGGGGGAACTACCTACCAGTACCTCACTGAACAGAAATTTCAGCTGAACAGGTTAATTCTATCAAAACATTGCCTCGAAGGACGGCTTTGAGATATTCTCTCTCTATAAATGGTTTCGAGACTACATGATTTCCACCTCTTGGTTGCCAACCCCAAAACTGAGCCCTGGCCTCCGGATCTGCCACCGTCCCACTTGTGCTCAGATCCAGGCCCACTTGGGCGGCTTGACAGCTGGAACCTTCTTTGTCTTGATCCTTGGCACCTGGGGAACCCTGCAACGCTCGGACGATGTTCATATGTGAGACAGGCCTTCGAGACAGGCCATCACGAGAGCGTCGGGTCGTTGCATGAACATGGCCGGCAAACTGCATGAACCATCTTCGAGTGGCATCACAAGCCATTTTTCGACGAGGCTGTGTTGCATCGCAGGCCCAAGAGAACGTTCTTTCTATGACAGGTTGCGAAGGCAGGTTTATCTTGCAGGCAAATGACCCGTTGGAAGAAACACGCAGAAAGGTATGATGCTACTTTTTACACCCCAGTGCTGCTGGAGCACATCCCACAGTGTTTCTTTGCGCTTGATTTGACTGCTTTGCAGAGTCTTTGCATGTTGAAATGCAGGGAGAGAACGAGTTGCCCGGTCTTGAAACAAAGAAACATGGAGACTGTTCCTTCTTTGAAGGCATTCATCTGTCAGGGTAGATACTCGCTGCATCAAGCAGAACCTGGGATTTCAAAGCTCCAGTGGCATATGGTACTCTACCTGACGTGGTGTCCTCCTGGCAGACTGCCACTAACCTCCTCTCCCATGGCCCCGCCTCGCAGATTCTTTGTCAAACCCACGAACCTGACCTCGAGCCACCCTCCCTCCTCCATCAGATTCTTCTCGAAAATCTGGTGAGTTGTGCTCCTTCATATTCGCAATATGGGATACCAAGAGTTAGCTGCGCTGTTATACCTTGGACCTTTTACACCATCTTCATCCTCACGAGGAAGATCGACCTAGAGCGTTTCTACGAGAACAATAGGACCACTGTGTCCACTTCACGCAATAGTTCGACAACCCGCATTCTCGAGATGAAAGTCGATATTCAGCCTTCGACATGACACGAAAAGGCAGTGAATGACGCGAGATGAGGACCTCGAACGCGCCCGGGACGTTCCAACAGACGAGTGAACGCGAGTCAAAGAGAGCCTCATCGATCCAGCATATGGCATAGTCTGCACAAACACTCGAATCTTCAGCTTTGGCTGGGAGATCTGCCTTTCTTAGAAAGATTCAAGACCCGTCGTCAAACGGGGAGACACCACATCTTATGAATGAGATTCAAGACCTGGATTACTAGCCCACGCCAAAGGTGGAGAGAAGCAAGCTCGAAGCTAATACCCAGGTGGCCAATAACCTTCGGAGCGCGTTCCTTAAATGGAAACGCAAAGCTCTAGCAGAGCTTCACGATGCTTTGGGTCCAATCGACTTGTAGCAGATTTTAGCAGTCATCCATACCTGGTGACGGTTCTTCGCTCGGAACGGTTGTGCTCCCTCTTTGCCTCGCCTGCAACGACTGCAAGTAAGTGCTCCGCCGCTTGCTCAGCATCTTCTAATAGCAGATAGTATCTCTCCTTCGAGAAACCTGTTTGATCACCAGTTCCTCTATTGAAGGTGATCGATCGAACATACACCAAAACGATCCCGGTTTGTTAACAAAGTCTTTTGTGTTGGAAATGCCTGAACTAACGAGTTACTAGGAAACTCCCGGCTTCTTTGATAGACTATCTGTGACGAACGCGCCCGATAACTGAGCACTCAGGCACGCACAAAAGTCTTGCACAATTACGAGCCATACGACAAGTACGTTCGGTTTCGATTACAATTACACCGAAAGTCCATGAGGTTTCTTCTGGAATTGATCATCGTTGAGTTATTGCAGCCTCAAGCAAGGTCAAGTGACGGCATTGCGAGTGTGTGGTCAGCCAATCCAGAGTCTGTTGTGACGTCGATGCAATAGCACAACCTCGTCATTATTAAGTTATGGCCCTTTGCCACCTTAACTCTTAGCTTCACTAGGACGTGGGGTGGTCACCAACTCGACGATAAGGTCTCACACTTGCTAATACTCAGCTTGTGTTTAGTTGGACGAAGCAGAATGTCTTTCTCTTTTTCCAAGTTGAGTGCCTGCTTGAGACCCGACCCAGCGCCCGTGGCCGGTTCGCAGTATATGTCTTAATTTTGACGAACGTTGGGGGTTTAAGAAGCATTGTTACAAGTTGTGACATATCATGAGAGTAGCGAATCTGGTCCCACCCTTGCCTCTGATGTCATATACAGCAAGATGTGATCTGAGGGTGTTGAGAAGCTGCTGATAGCCCCAGGTGGCTAATTCTTCTCATCGTATAAGTACCTGGCTTCAATTGCAACACTGCCCATGCTATAAGTATGATGCTAACCATCTCTTTCAGGAGCCTCTCTAGAACAAAACTTGGACCCAACTTGCGCCGACATCTTCACCAGACGCGAATCAAATCAATCAAAATGACTTCTCCCGCGATTGAACTCCTAAGAGCACAAGTTACGCCATTCGATTCCGTCTCCGGAGGCCGCGATACAATAACCGACTGTTTCGATAGTTACGGCGACTGCAAGGTTCTTCTTATTGGCGATGCCTCCCATGGAACGTCCGAATTCTACTCCGTCCGCGCCGAGATTACAAAGTACATGATCGAGCATCATGGATTCAACATCGTTGCTGTCGAAGCCGATTGGCCCGATGCTGAACACGTAGATCGATATGTCAGACGGCGACCTGGTCCCGGGCAGAGCGCTGTAGAGACCGTTCAGATGGCGGAGAAAGAAGGTAGAGAACATGCCTTTTTGCGCTTTCCTACCTGGATGTGGCGTAATATGGAAGTTCACCACTTTGTGGAGTGGCTACGAGACTACAACAAAGGGCTTAAAGAGCACGATGCCACAGGGTTCTATGGATTGGATTTATACTCGATGGGAGCCTCGATGAAGGCTGTTGTCGATTATCTCGACACAGTCGATAAGGATATGGCGAACGTAGCACGGGATCGATACGCCAGACTGATGAGCTGGAGCGAGTACCCCCATGAATATGGACTGGAGGTATTGACGAGTACTTTTAAAGGGTGCGAGAAGGAAGTAGTTTCCTTGCTGAAGCAACTGCTGAGCAAACGGATCGAATACTCCGTAGCCCACAACGACGGCACCGAGTTTCATAGCGGAGAACAAAACGCGAGACTAGTCAAAGGCGAGCTCTCACGGGCACAAAGTTAACTCTCGCTGACAGCTTGAACGCAGATGCCGAACACTATTATAGAGCCATGTACCACGGCCACGACGAAACGTGGAATCTCCGCGACACGCACATGTTCCAAACCCTCGTCCGAATACTCAAGCACCGCGGTGACAACTCCAAAGCCATCGTCTGGGCACACAACAGCCACATCGGCGACGCCCGCGCCACCAGCATGGGCTGGTCCCACGACGAGCTGAACATAGGCCAGCTGTGCAAGGAGACATACGGAGCCAAAGCCCTCAACATCGGCACCGGCACTAACACGGGCACCGTGGCTGCTGCGAAGAACTGGGACGGCGATATGCAGGTCATGCGAGTTCGACCGGGTCTTCCGAATAGCTATGAGGAACTGATGCATGCTACGGGCATCAAGAACTTTGTGCTGGATCTGCGGAGGAAGAAGTGCGACGAGCGGTTGCGGAAAGCACTGAGCGAGCGCCGTCTGGAGAGGTTCATCGGCGTGCTGTATAAGCCGGCGACGGAGAAGCAGTCGCATTACTCTTCTGCTATCCTGCCAGAGCAGTTTGATGGGTTTATCTGGTTTGACGAGTCGAAGCACGTTGAAACTTTGGAGGTGCATCAACCAAAGTCGCCGCTGGAGTATCACGAAACTTGGCCATTTGGACTGTAAATAGCTCAAATTGAATCACGAAGCGGAATCATTCTTCTTCATTCTCGTGCCATGATTTTGGGCTGACGGTCTTGTATGGACAATACTTCAACGATAAGGGTGATAGGAAGATCGCATTGCGCTTAACATACATAACTCCAAGAATCAACGTGGCGTCACCACTACTACAATCTTGAGTCTTACGTCTCGAAAATCACGTATGGAGAGGCATTCCACATTTTTGCTCTAGTTAGTCCTTTCTTACCTTTGCGGTCTGCCGATTGTGGACCAAGCCCGAGCACATGCCAGGAGAGGGCTGTTGGCCAACGGCAAACTTCTGTCTTTGTTTTATCAGATCGTGTCAGGTCAGAGTTGGAGAAGGCACTTAGGGTTCTCACCATTTCGAAATGTGGGAAAGCCTTGGTAGACAGTAAGCGTCGTGTCGTGTCTCATGTTTCGATTTGACTGCAGAGACGGGCGCTGCCAGTACCCTCCGCCCGTAGCAACCATCCAGATTAGCGTTTCATTAAGTCATACCCACGCCTTGACCCCTTCGATAGTCCCAAAACCGGCTTTCCATAGTCAAAACTCATCCTTGGTGATTCTTTTCCCGTCAAAACGCTACTAATAACGATGTCTCGTGGAGTAGTCCTTGGGACTCACGACAAGACCACGTCCCTTCTTAGCACCTCTGTAGACTGTCTCGAATATGTCGATGAGCTCCTGCTTGTCTTCCAACACCCACTTGATTTTATTGTTGTCACCAGTTCCCAGATCGATCATCATGTGCTTGTTTCGGAAGAAGAACATGAGAGAGCACGGGTCGTAAAGCTCGTACATCTGGTTGAAGTCGGGAACTTGATCGATGTCACACAGGTAGATGACGGCAAAGTTTCGGACCTTGTCGGCGATCTTGTAGAGAACCTCGTCCTGTCGCATACAGTCGGAGTCCCAGTCACGGCCGAACCGAATCACCACAAGGCGGTCCTCCTCTGTTATAAAGTTAGCATTCGAACCGTCGTGATTGCGCGAGGTCTGCTTACCTGAAAGGATCGCCTGGTCCACGTGCCAGCCGGTGTTGAGATGGGGAAGAACGACGGAACCCATGATGAAAGCCAGAAAAGTGATCGGACGAAGGATAAGTGACTGTGGGTATCGTGATGGAGTTGTGATGAAGAGGTATGATGGATTCAAGATTGAGGCAGCGACCGAAGAGGCGGGATGCGCCGGCTAAATGCCGGTCTGAGGTGAACCCGCATTCACCGAAAGTACGCTAACCGTTATCGGCAATGGGTGTGAGCTCACCTTGGACCATCTGCCCTATACTGAGCACTGCTCGATTCTCATTCTACACTTCGAACCATTCATTTAGCATAAAGGGGTTTAATGGCTCTGTAAAGCTACTAGAACCTCTAGGCCGATTCATCGAACTCGTCAATGACACTCCTGGGCTTCACATATTTGCCTAGTGGCTCAAACTTCAAGTGATCGAATCCGAAAGCCTCGGGCCCTCCAATCTTGATGCCCCTTTCAGACCCAGTCCATCGGTCACTCGCCGCAATGCCCAGCACGACAACAAGCAATCCGTACCTGTATTCCGGAGTTCCAACCGCCTCGCCATTCTGCGCGTCGACAACGCTGACCAGATCAGGTACAATGGCGAGCACATCCTCTTGTCGTTCATCCTCGCGGTCAGGATGAACTCTTATGGCCGCGATGTTCTCATTCTTGAACGGGATCTTGATGACTCCCTTGAACTGCCTTGAGGTCTGATCTCCGGGCACAAAGTTCTCTTCGTTCCTGACATCTGTCCCCTCAATGAGACATTCGCCATATACGTGGCCGTTCCTCAGCTTCCTCTCAACGCCAATGATCTTGCCTTTCCAGAGGACTTTGCCCGCCTCTGGGCCACCACATTCATCGATAATGATCTCGGCGACGTTGTCTACTCGGTTCTCTTTAAGCGCCCGAGCAACTGCTCGTCCGATCCTCCATGACTGAGATAAAGTGTGCTCGACAACCCAGCGCTTTGTCTCTGCGCCTGTAACTGGGGCGTCCGCGGCTCCAACCTGAGAGCCCATCTCGCTGATGGCGGCACGCATGATGCGTTCGACAGCGGCATCGGACGATGCTTTGGGCATAACAACAACATTGCCGTTGCCGTCACTCATTGCGATCGGAGACCAGATGGTCTCTCGTTCCTTGAAGACTACTGGTGTCGTCTGCCATTTTGTCGGGTATGCTCTGCCCATCCAGTCACCGTCCACAGTGGGGATATCCATGTTTGCGCTTGAGCCCAGTAACAAGCCTCCAAGGCCATTGGCCCCCCCGATTTCGACTGAAATCATGTGTGTAGCTGATCGATCACATATCTTGTACAGTTCTTGTTGGGCCTCGAGAAGCTCGTCACCTCCCAATTTCTCAATGGCCACAGTAGGACTGCCTGCTCCGCCACCGCAGCCAACCTGGGCATCATCAGGGAGGTCGTCGGGGCTGACAATGCGGATCGTCGCTCCATTGCGTAGTTGTGTTCGAATCCGAATCATCGATCCATAAGGAGACCCTCCTCCTCCGGTGCCGAGTATGTAACAACCAGTTGCAATCCAGTTTACATCGGTTTCTGAGACCTGCCAAACCCTGTTCTTGACATTGGGACGGTACGAGAGGATGCCGAGACCGTCCTGGTCCTGTTTCTCTCGCCTATTTTCCTCATTTTTCGCTATCTCTTCGTAGTGGTCCATCACTTCGACCTCTCCAGTCTCTTCCTGTAACTCCGGAACGAGGTAGTCTCGTGAAAAGTCAAAGTCTCCCGTCGCTCGGACGATATAACGAGTCTTATTGGCAATGTACTACATTAATGTTAGCAGGAAGTAAATCACCATTACTTTGTGAGTAGCATACCTGAAGTGGTAACGTCTCCTTCTCGACAACATTGACCGATGCGCGTAAAGCTCCAGCGTTGACCGTCTTCTCAATGGCCTCCTGACAGACTTCTTCGAGGAGGTCATTGGATGATCTCTCCGACGTCGACTTGACAGTATCGACAACAGCGCTTACCCTTGCAATCGCAGCGCCAATCGCATTTGCGACCTGGGACCACTGTGGCTTCAATACTTTGCTCGCTCCTCTGAGTTCGTCAGGAGCGATAACAGCGCCTCCACCAACAAGAATGACGGGAATGTCCTGCGGTGATGTCTTCATTGTGTCAATGACCTTCTCCAGCTTGTGTTTGACAATGAGGTTAATATGGGAGAGTTGGTTGTCTGTAACTGCGTCTTTCACCAGAGCCGGATCCCCAATCTTCAAGTCCGGGTTCGCTAATACGGCACAGTCGGTGGCTGTGAGTACTTTGCCGCCAAATGTGATGGCTTCTTTGGTCAGCTTGTATCCAACACTGTCCGGTCCTACCGAGACACCACTGTCTTTTCGTACGATGGAACCACCACCAAGGCCGATGCTCTTGATGTCTGGGCAGGCAAAGTTCATTCTTACGCCGGAGAGGTCGCTGTAGGCTGCCTGTTGTCGAGGGAAGCCGTTGGCTTGAAGCAGGCCAACGTCCGACGTAGTGCCTCCTATATCCACCACCATCATTGCCTCGTCCAGCTGGCTCTGTACCAAGAAAGCAGCACCTCTCATACTGTTGGTAGGGCCACTCGAGAAAGTCCGGATGGGTAGACGAGCAGCGAGCTCCCCTGACAGCACGGTACCATCATTCTGCGTGATGAAGACCGGGCAGTCCAGCCCTAGCCTCCGGATAGGCTCATGGAAGGATCGGATAGTCTTGCGAGCAAAAGGTAGGATGGAAGCGTTGAGAATGGCAGCATTCTCTCGCTCGAGGAATCCAAGGTTGGCGACCTCTTTGGAGCATACCACGTCGCATCCGGGGATATGAGCCTTGATGATCTCGGCTGCTCGCTCTTCCTGTTTTTCGACGGTATCAATAGGGCTGAAGATGCCAACGACGACTACGCTCTTGATTCCTTTGCCTCGAATGACGGCGCATTCAGTCTTGATTTCATCTTCATCTATATCAGAGATCAACTGGCCATCGACCTCAAGTCCACCTTTGACCAGAGCGTGATGGCCCAGAATGAGCTCCCGCATGTCGCTTGGCCAGTCCACGCATGGCAAGGTATGCTTCGAGAATGGCCCACAAAGACGGATAACGGCAACGCGAGACAATCTCGCGGCATCCCTCTCGATTACTGCATTGACAAAATGGGTCGTGCCGATCGTCACGCAGGCCACGTCTCTGGGGCTCACGGCAGCGGACGTGAGCATGGACGTGATGGCATTGTCGATGCCAACGCTAGGATTGGGTGTGGTTGGCTCCTTGTGCCATGCGATAATACCTCTATCTGGACCTGAGCTCTGGAATGGGTTGATCAAAGCGCCATCGGTATTTGTACCGCCTACATCGACTCCGATGCGAAGGCGCTGTGGTGTTGTGCTTGTACTCATCTTGAACCGCAGACAAGGGCAATTGATAGAGCCACGCAACTTCCGTCGAGAAGGGACAAGATAATGTTCTCCTGTTCTGGGGGAGCAGGCTGACGATTAACAGTTTTTGATGATTCTTTCTGCAGAAGCGCGAGGAAGCACAGCGTCGAGTCGTGTCTGATAATGCTGCGACCTTCTGATGCCGGCCCTGGCAATTCTGTTGAAAACAGCTCGTTCTCCCTCAGTGTGGATGCTGCAGTAATACACTTGTGGGGAGATATAACAGGGCCGTCTTCAACACGTTGGTGCATTAATTGGGGGCCGGTGAACATGTGCCTTATCAATCATGATTGCCAAGGCTCTATTTTACCCGACTCGTAGAGGGGCTGCTGCTAAACCAAATCCTTGGTGAATTGTTTCTCTAAATCCTGTCAAATAGTAGACGGACTATATTTCTACAAGAGATTTCTCGTATTACACATTCATATCGATACTAGCACCATATATATCTAGTTCACGGAACAGGGGGGGAATCGAGATAAATGAGGAGGCAAATCCTAGAAAAGCCTCCACACTATAGACTACCCTCAGAACACCCTCCCATAGGAACAGTAACCGAGCAGACTACAGACTAGAATCGCACTGCTATATGCAGCTGCAGTGCAGTTCATTTGCTAGTCCTTCAGAGCTTTGAGTCGAAAGAAGTGATTTCTCATTTCAAGCAATACTTATTCAAGAATCGCTCTCCAAACACACCAAGACGCTGGCTGACTTCAACATGGAGGTCAATATGACGTGCCATCCACAACAACACGTTTCATGAGGCCCTTTATACCACTATACGTCAAATACTCCCAGACTAATAGTAGAGAGTTGATAGCGATATCCTGTACCAGTAGTACTATCATGGAGACAGATCTCTGTTAACAGTCAGGAAAGTCAGTACTATC
This sequence comes from Fusarium devonianum, assembly GCA_017140155.1. Taxonomy (NCBI): domain Eukaryota; kingdom Fungi; phylum Ascomycota; class Sordariomycetes; order Hypocreales; family Nectriaceae; genus Fusarium; species Fusarium devonianum. The sequence goes on along the minus strand of JADBHU010000264.1, from coordinate 46,726 downwards.
TTCGCTAAGTAAGATATCTCCAGGTCTGTCCAAGCCCGCGTGGCGTGTCAGAGCTTGACTAGGTAGTAACTAAGGTATGCTGGAAAAATAAGGGCAGAGCTGTTTTGGCAAGAGCTCAATTTTTGCCCAGATGGCAATAAGCACTCTTTGAATCAACAGTAAACACGAATACATTCCAAAGCATAGACTTCCAAAAGTGCAGTCGAAAGACAGCGAAAGTCATGGAACAAATATTCTTGAGAGTCAATAAACTTGATTGATGTTAAAGGCGTTTGTTTCCACTGCCACTAGAGTGCTGACTCAGCCGCCACGCATCGTCGCGACGCCCCAATGGAAGCCAGGTGCTCTGTACATCACAGCCGCAGTAGCTCAAGCTCCGTCATCAGCATCTGCGTAAGCTACCACCTTATCCTTGTTACACTGATTGCCATCTTCCGCGTCGTCACCTTACGCAGGCATCCGTCTTGATTTCTTGAAAGCCTATACCCGTTCAGATCACCAAACAATCTTTCGCTATACGCCTTCCTCCGAAATTATGGTCAAATAAAGTGCTTGTTCTAGCTCGCGAGATCTGCTCGATTCGATCATCGAGAGCTTCGTCTGTTCAAGCGCATAACCCCCCAAATCGCTCCCAGGCTCCGCACTCGACGATCCAGTCCTCTATACCAGTAATTATATTCGACGGCGACATTTGCATTGTTTTCATTGCTACGTTACACCACGCAAGACAACAACGATACCGACGGCCCACCTGCTGCCCGCTGTTCAACAAACGCCACCCCGCAATACCTCAGTTCAACCGACGTCTCTCTTCAAAGCACGCTTTTCGCCCTGAGATTGTACGCCTTCTTCACCTGCGACCTCCAAATTACATTCGTACATACGACGCAATAGCTCAGCGACCTGCGATAGATTGTTCCCGATGGCGGACTACAAGCTCAGTCCCCAGCAGGACCTCGACGGAGGCACGTACGCTTCGCTGCCCGGTACCACTCCTGGCGAGTTTGTGCCACGCAACTGGACTCCTATGAAAGAGAAAATCTCGGTTAGTCGAGAGTTCCCAGGTATGTCTGAATTTATCGGACTGGGCTTGGTTTGCTGAGAACGTCACCAGGATGCCACCCTTCGAGGTGGATATACGAGCTTCTTCACAACAACTTTACGACATGCGACCTCTTTGATCGAGCTCGAGCAGCGAAGCTTGACACCCCTTATGTGTGGCAACATCCGCATCGGCTGACAATAAACGGGAACCAAAGTTTCTCCACCAACTCAACTCGTGTCCTGTCGACAGTGTGCGTCGATTGTCACTTCCATTTCGTCTTCAAGATGGCATGGGAAGAACATAATGCAGAGGATCTCTGCAACCCACGCCAAGCTCACTGGCCCATGAAGGACGCCCAGTTCCCTTGGCATCATATGGTCTGGGCTGGGTCAGACTCCGACTCCAATGTCTTCAACGAGCACTGCAAATACTACCCTCTTCTCGCCCGGGAATACTTTGTTTGTTCAGCGGCACCATGCACGTTCCAGGTCACTCTTGAAGTCTCAGAACCTCGTATGAGCACTTGGTGGATTGATCTGCTGCTTGATCATAATGCTATTCGCGAAAGCCTACGCCTTGCTAAAGAGCACGATCCAGAACGATATGCTTTGGCAACAGAAGACTGGGTGGAGCAGGCTCCCATGAATCTCAACACATACCTGAAAAACTTGCTCGAAGCAACAACGTCTGAAAAGGCTAGAAGCATCTCAAAGAGGAATAAGAGATTCTCTGTTTTGTTCGGACCTCGTTGTTTCTCGATATTCAGACAGCTAGAGTTCACTGAGACGGTTGATGAGCAAGACGGGGTTGATGGAGGAGCTTTCACACCTCCGGTACCGTCCCCTCCAGGCGGTCCAACTGGTGCTACCGAGCTGGGCACATACCGGGGATATGTGGAGGATGTACGATCCGAAGTTCAGTGTCTAATACACAAGCGTGGCGACCCTGCTGAACTGTGCACTCCTGGCCTTCACGCCGACTTGGGGTGCGTGGAGGTGGACAACGTCAGTTCTGATGCGTTGGTCAACATCCAACGCTATAAATTATTAGGTATCCTACCGAACCAGCCCAAAGAGATTGTGGTCAGCGCCTACAAACGGCAGTGGGAGCTATTACCTAGTAAGCGGAGAGAGTTGATCGAGGCTCTTATGGGGGTTGCCAACGACATCAACGACGAGCAGCTCTCCGATTACGCGATTACGCAATCCTCTGTCTTTGAGAGTCAGCTCCAGCCGCAGACGACTAGTGATGACGATGGACTTGTGTCACAAGCTCTGATTTTCCTGGGCTTACAGCCTCCAAACAACTACAAGACAGAGACTCTGATATCGGCATTCCGACAGAAGCTAGCACAGGACCCTAAGGAAGCCAATACGGCACGTCAAATGCTTCTCCTTATAGCACAGGCATCCACAGACGACACTTACCAAGCCATGCTACTGACGGAAGCCGACGCAAAAATGTCTCTAGCGACAGCGAAAGAGGTCCTTGGACTGAAGGGTGCAAGCGGTTTTGGGCCCGAGGCCTTGGAAGCAGCCAAAAGCAAGGTCAGAATACTCATCCATTACCCATCACCCGTTACCCATCAAGAGACAAAATGACCTCTAACTGTTTGTCTAGATCGAACTCAGCCAGGACAAAGATGAGAAAGCAACTTGGCTGGATGCCATGGAGGCAATCGCGGACCACACAAACGCCACTGACCTCAAGTGGACGATTGCTGAGATGCGTCACCAGAACGGGATTGCGGTTCCGAAGGGAAGCAGTGGTCCAAGTGGCCCAGACCGGCCCACCGATTACGATCTTCCTGTTGGGTTAGAGAACATCGGCAATACCTGTTACCTCAACAGTCTTCTCCAGTATCTTTTCACCGTCAAGCCAGTTCGAGATATCGCCGTCAATTACGAAGACTTCAAGTTGGAGTTGGAAGACGAGAAGATCAAAGAGCGGCTACTTGGTGGCAACAAGATGCAGATGGACCGTGGTGAAGCTGTTGTCGCGCAGGCTTGTACGTCTCACACCTTCTAGAAGCCACCCTCTTACTAACAACCCTTGCAGTTGCACAAGAGCTCTCAGAGCTGTTCAATAACCTCGAAACCTCCAACAAACTTTCAACGAGGCCCTCTCAGAGGCTGGCGAACGCTGTCCTGTTGTCGACACATACTCTTCTTAATGATACTAAGCAGGCAGCAGATACTAATGCAGGGCCCCAGCCTCCACCTCTCCCGGCTCGACCACCTCCTCAGCCCCCAGCTAAAAGTGGCGATGATGTAGAGATGTTGAACGCATCAGCGAAGGAGGAGCGCGACGCGGTTGACACAGCTAGTACTGTGAGCTCGCAAACGCTCGTTGATGAGGACTCTGACCGCTCTTATGAGAAAGTCGAAACTTCACCGGCTGTGGATGGCGAGCAAATGATTGACACAGTGATGGAAGCTGGACAGGACGACAAACCCACCTACGCAACGCAACGTAGCACCAAGAGCACAGAAACCATTGAAACCATCAAACTAGATGACAACGAAACTGTTGATGAGAAGCAGAACGTCGATGTCAACATGACTGATGTCGAGGAGGCTCCGACAGTAGACCAAAAGGTGCTGACTGCTCTGGAGCATCAGAAGAGGTCATCGGGTACCGACCAGCAGGACGTGGAAGAGGTCATGGGAAGCATCCTCAACCGACTCCAGGCAGCGATACGACCCTCATCTGTTGATGAACCGACTGGCATTCAACTGGAAAAGATTATGGAAACCTTCTTCGTTACGACCATCAACTACACCAAAAAGTTTGACGACAAGACTTACCAAAAGGAGGTCAGTTTTGATCGGTCTATCACGGCATTTCCTGCTCCGGAAGGCAGCTGTTCGCTGTATGATGCACTTGGCCGCAATTTTGATCAGCAAATCATTGAAGAAAGCAAGCTCTCGCGGTACACGGCCATCAAGACCCTTCCGCCTGTTTTGCACGTCCTCATTCAACGATCACAGTCGATGGGCAGCAAGAATGGCAACCCAGTCGAAATCCCGGAGACACTGTACCTGGATCGTTACATGGATGCCCCACACGACTCGCCGACTTTCCAGCAAAGAGTTGAAAGTTGGGCAATCGCCAGCCGCATTTCAGATCTGAAGGCGCAAAAGGCACGAGTGAACGCAGAACTTCCGACCGGGTCCTACCTGGAGAACTATGAACGCGATGTACCCGAGGGCGATGTTGGGAACGGCGCCTCCGAAGGCGTTACAAACGGCAATGAGCAAGCGGCTCCGGAGGAGAACTGGGACTTTGATGGCCCAGTGGATGATGATTTTCTGTTGATAAACCCAACAACCAGCGGGTCGGCTTCTGCTTCCGAACTCCCACCCAATCCGGAGAATGCCGAGATGCTTGAGGCCTTGATTCGGGATATGATGGAGAAGGAGCTTTGCCAGAGGGAAGAAGCGCTCGAGAAACATCACTCCGGGCTCAAAAACATTCCCTATCGACTGCATGCAGTTATCTGCCACCGAGGTCAGCTCATGTCTGGTCACTACTGGGTGTGGATACACGATTTCGAACTGGACGTCTGGCGCAAGTACAACGACTCCAATGTGGAGGTCAAGCGCAGCACAGACGAAGTCCTGGCGACTCTGAGCACTAGCGGCGAACCATACTTCCTCTGCTACGTCCGCGACGAAGACAAGGATAACTATGTGGATGTACCGAGGCGGAGAAGGCCCCCGCCAACTCCCGAAGCGTCAACAGCAGCAACGGATGCTGATGGAGATGTCGCAGTGCTCGACAATGAGCCGGATACTGCGTCAAAGACCGCACAAGGCCTTCCACCCCCATATTCGGAAAACAATAACGACTAGAAATCTGAGGGGAAGAGGCGAGTTCGGTTCAACCTTCAGCGGCAGTCATCATCGACCCCTCGTCCACGAAGACCCCGACCGCTTCGGCTCCGAAGATCCTCTAGCCCCCCTGTCCGCCCGGATTCTGAAGAACAGGAAATAGTCCAATCAAGCGAATTTTCTGTGACTACGACAGGTGGGTATTTGGAGGCTTCCAAATGGTGGGAACGTCCTTCAGCAAACAGGAAACCTGGAACTAGAACTCGGATGGACAATTCAAAGCCTTCCGGTCTAACTACCCAAATAACAGTTCTAGAACCTCACAAAGCGAAAGTCGCAGGGGTTGGGCCCAGCAGGCGTGGTATGGTAGGAGATATCGAGCATGCGCAAAGACACAAAACACAGAACCAAGAAAGGAACAGCATTGTAGACAGAGCGTTGGACAATTCGCAACGACTATAAGCAGAGGAAGGACAAGTAGAGCTCTCTTATTTAGTTAGACGCTGTTCGGACTTTTGAGAACGCCATGCATCGGTTTGTGTAAGCGGCAGGCGTTCGGGATCAGAGCATTGAGCGAATCATACCCATCAGAATAATTCAATACTGAGAGCGATATGAGAAACAGCATTGAAGAATTACTTTTTATTTTTCGCAGGAGGTTGAAGTACCACTAATAACGATGGTCATTAAATTGTCATTAGAGAATCTTTACCGGCCGACAAAGACGGGCTTCCTCTTCTCTTGGAACGCCTTGAGAGCCTCGTTGCGGTCCTCGGTATTCACCACCCGCTCGTACATCTTGTTCTCGACTTCCTCCCTCGCCCAAGCAACAGCCTGTAGCGCCGTCCTCACACCAATAGGGCCTCCTTCACAGATCTCCTGCGCCAACCTCACGGCCTCGCTCAGGGCGGCCTTGCGAGCCTGTGCCAGGATAGCCGAGCCGTCTTTCTCATCCTCGGGGACGACCTCGACAAGGCGGTCAGCAATACCGAGGAAGTACGCCTCCGAGGCGGCGACACGGCGGCCGGTAAGGATCAGGTCGCGGGCGCGGGAGAGGCCGATGAGGGCGGGAAGACGGTGGGTGCCGCCGGCGCCGGGGATGATGCCCAGGCGGGTTTCGGGGAGACCGACTATTGCGTTGGAGGAGAGGACGCGGAAGTGGGTGGAGAGGGCGAGCTCGAGGCCGCCGCCCAGGGCGACGGAGGAGATGGCGGAGATGGTCGGGATGGGGAGGCTGGCGATGGAGGAGAGGGTGCCGCGGAGGTTTGTGAGGAAGTCGGCGGTCCTGCGATTGACGAGTCAGTACTTGGGCACGGAGCCTTTGGCTGGAGGAATATTCTTACTCTTGCTGCGAAAAGCCGCGGCGCTCCTTGAGGTCTGCGCCAGCACAGAAGCTCGTGTCAACCGCGCTGGCGAGAACAACAGCTCTCGTGGGACCCTTCTCGTCCACACCGGCGGATCCGCCGAAGCGCTTCACGGGCGACAGCTCCTCGCCGTCGGGGCCATACTGGCTGTGCAGAGCGTCGACCTCGTCGCGCAGGGAGGCGAGGAGGGCTCTGGAGATTGCGTTGCGAGCCGCGGGCCGGTTGAGCTCGAGGACCCGGATGTGGCCGCTGTTGGGCGCGGGCAGGTTCGTGACGCGGATGAGAGGCTCGGATGCGGAGGAGTAGAAGCGCCGCAGGGTGCGGAGGGTTATCGCGGGTGAGGGAGCCAAGCGGGGAGCCATGTTGAACAACTTAATTGAGTGACGGAGGGCAGAGTCTGGGGTTTTAAGTGAATTGGGAGAGGCCACGGGGTATATAGCTGTGTGAATAGTTCTCCGGGCGATGACGTCGGCTTTCGTCGGGCCATCCATTCTTTGGTGTTTTGCCGGGGAGAGCTTAAGCCGACGTCGAGTGCGATAAGCCGATAAAGCTTGGTTGAAGATGTCCTTTAATCAAACGTCCAAAACTCAATGGCAATGACTCTTGCAGCCACGAGTGGCTCTTTGCTGCCCTTCACAATTATTAATGCATGGCTGATGGAAATAGATACTGTAGTAGATGAAGCAGCATTTGCTGGAGGGGATGAGCTGAATCAACCATGAAGCACGCAAGAGTTCCGACTCTTGAATAACAAAATAGATGCACGAGTTTGTCTCCTTGAGACGGGTCGATATAACTTGGAAGCCATTGTTGCTGATACAGGCTCGTCCGCTTCTTCACCGACAACCTCTCTCACAAGACACAGAACTACCCTTGTTAGAACTAGAACTTCACCTTAATGAACGCCTCCTCACCAGGCTAAGCTTTCCCGGCACCTCAAGCCCCCCTGCGCGAACCCCTGCCGTTCTGGGGAAACGTGCCAAGACAGTTCTTCAACTTGGGCGCCGCCAGCCTTGAGCTGGTAATTTGCGGAGCCTCTAGGTCATTTATTTCCACTTTGCCATTAGGATTTGACGGATGGTGCGCCCTATGGATCCTCTCCTTGTCAGCCTCCCAACTTTTGGCGCTTTGGATTTTCTGTTTGTGCCCTGCTGCGCTCTCGTCTTCCTGCCGTAGACTTTGATCTGTGAAACTCCGGCTACTGCGTGTGTCGCTGGGCCGTGAAAGACGAGAAAGAGACAATGGACTCGAGCTATTAGAAGAAGAAGAAGAAGAAGTCTGCGGGTCGGAGGCAAATTGAAGCCACAAAATGGCGGTGGCAGCAGCTTCATCGGTATCGCTCCCCTCAGGCGTCGCAGTCACATCCTCGATAGCATCGTCCACGGCCTCCCAAACGCCTCTCGCCATCCTCCTCGCCTCGACAATCGAGGGCACGTCCGACTTCTTCCCCTTCATCGACATTGCCGGCCTAGGCTCCGGCTCCGACGACGTCAACTCGGGCCTCACCTTCAAGGAGCTCTTTGCGACGAATCTCGACGGCGGCCAGGAGATAGTCCTCTTCAAATCCGGCTGCCAGGTCGACGGGGTCGCAGACTGCACGCGCGCCTGCAACCGCTCCGACCTCTTCTTCAGCTCTCTCGAGACGTTTGTCAACTGCGCCGCCCTCGCCGCCGTGTGGCACTGGAGCGCGCAGTCGTCGTACTACATCAGCGACGAGACGGAGCGCAATGCGAGTATTGTCATGGGCTCGGGCACTCTGGCCGAGTTTAACGGACGCCCCGTGCTCAAGTCGCTCATCACTTGCGCTCAGGATGCGTGTGAGAACGACGGGCTGAGCAAGCCGTGCAACCGCACTATTGATCGTCTGTCGTATGAGACCTCGAGCGCCGAGGAGATATTCGATGCCATGGACGAGTTTTGTCCAGAGCTGCCCGCTGAGATCAACCCCGACATCTTCGGGCCAGGTGTAAGACTCATAACAATCCTCGTACTTGGGTCAATGCTGACACAGCGCTATCTCAGGTTCTCATCTCGTATGTCTTACAAGTGAGCTTTGCTGCATCACTCTACCTTTTGCTCAAAGGCTTCACTCTCTGGGTTCGCATCACCCAAGGCCCTGGGCGACGTAAATCAAAACCCCAGCCGTACCGACTGAAGAGGAGCCTGACCCGTATTGAAAGCATGATCTGGCGCGACTCGGGTGGCCTGTCGCGGACCAGCATCGCCATCGCAACCACGCTGGTCGAGTTCCAGGAAGCTCAATGCTGGTTTGTCTTTGCCGTCCAGATCGCCTCCATCCTCGCCATCGTCGTCAACTCCCAGGAGGGCACTTTCTGGGGAGAGATCATGGTCAACGGCGCGATAGCATACCACGTGAGTCAGAACGGCATTCTGCCCATGTTTCTGATCCAGGTGTGTCTGCACCACGAGGGCATCCGCAACTGGCACACGTTCCTGGGCTTCTTTATGGAATATCTACTCGCCATTGTGGCAACGACGCAGAAGCTCTACTTCAAGGATGCCTTTGCGCTCTTCAAGGGCCAGAACCAGATCAAGGGCTGCGGGCTCAACCCGAGCCCCCGGACGTACTGCGCTGCCACTAGAGGGATCGACGGCCAGGCGTTCAGCTTCTTCCCGCATCCTCTCCTCTACAAGATGGTGTTTCTCATTCTCGACAGCATCGCCATTGTCGCGCTGTTGAGTGACCAGCTGGCGTGGACTCTGCGGAAGCACCACTACACGCAGCACGTTCAATTTGGATCGTATCGCCTCGGTCGGTGGCCGCGATGGGGCAAGCAGCGGCGTGGTTTGTTCATCAAGCGCTGGTTCTGGCGCGCTCTGGAGGTGACGTATCTCGTCGTCAACATCTTGTACATGATTTCTCTGACGAGGGTCATCAACTCCGAGAGCTTCGCTGCCAACAAGTGGTCGTACGGTCAGATCATTGCCGTTACCGTCTGGGGTCCTGTTATTGTAAAGCTGTTTGACCTGTTGCTCTGTAAGTACTCCCAATGTGCTCTGAAGGCAAGACGCCCTCCGTTTCTGACTGATATGCAGCTGGACCGCCCAAGAACGGTATAAGGCTTCAATCGGGTCCTCCCAGGCTCAGGATCGACAACATCATCAACGGGCGGGCGGGAACGTCTGCGAGCGAAGATCTGGACGAGGAAGTCGAGAAGTACGATGCTGATCCGAACGGTGGAGAGGATGTTATGGTTGGAGGAGCTCAATTGCAATTGACGAGCCCAAGTCGTGAAAGCGGAAACGAAGCAGAGGAGGAGGATGCTGAGAATAGAGGGGATACGACGCCGGCGCGACAAAGCGTGGAGGAGGATCCAGCGAAGCGGAATGAACGAGCCGATGACTGAAATGTCTGATGATTATGACTGTATGTACTAACTTAGATTACGAAATATGGAGAGGCGTGGCTAGCAGATGGCGCAGTAGAGACTACTTGAATAAGTAGGTAGGAAAATAATTACTGACAAAGATGCAAGGGGCAAGGGTTGTTATGCCCAGTCTCATGATGCCTTCAGGCGGCAGCAATTGCTCGCCAACAAGACTTGCTGTTAGCAATTAAGTAACCATGTAATGCTTTCAGCTTCATTCCCAGGCACAGCATTTCGATAGTCTAATTAACAATAATAGTGTTCAATCATGATCATTGCCAGTCGCAAAAGCAGAATAAGCTGCCAGCCAATTAACGACCAGCTAGCTAGCTTATTATTTTAGCTCTCCACTGGGCTCACATCATCATCACTCATCACTCAAGAGCTCTAGACCCATTGAGGCTCCTTTCTCCACCAGCCGCATTCCCTCCCTTGCAAAGCGATCGCCGCAGAATCTCTCGATGACAAGCAAGCAGAAGCTCCCCCCAGCCTTTGACGAGCTCTTCCCCTAACCCCTTGTTCCGCAAGCCTCACTGCGTCATCATTGCTACATGTCTCGCCTTTCACGTGCCGGGTCGCACCGCAACAAGGAGCTCTTGCCCCGCGGCTGATGACATCATGGCGAGGTCAACCGCGTGAAGGCCGTCATACATGATATAATAGCTTTGTCCCAAGGGAAACAAGCTCCCAGCTTTTACTTATTACTCCTTACCTTCGAGCAATTGAACCTCCCGCAAAGCTTCAAACCTCCCCAAAGAATCAACAACACAACCTCACTTCTCTTACCTCACCTCACCTCACTCACATCAACCAACCAACCATGTCTTTCCTCACCGAGAACATCATCCGCCGTGTGGCACTTGCTCCCCGCGTCATCGCCATCCAGGCGCCCCGGACATTCACCACCAGCTTCGCCCTGCGCCGAACGCCCGTCGAGACCGTCAAGGATGCTGCCAAGAAGGTCGACCGCGTCGTGAGCGACAAGATTGTCGACGGCATCGAGGTTGGCGGTAAGACTCCTCATTCCAACAATTGATTCCCACATTCGAGACGTTCCACATGCTGACTCTGAACTCTGCAGAGAACGTCGCCGACAAGGCCAAGCAGACTGCCCAAGAGGTCAGCGGCACCACCAGCGGCAAGACTGCCGAGCTGAAAGGCGAGGCCCAGGGCAAGGCCAACGAGCTCAAGGGCGAGGCCAAGGGCGCCGCCCAGGAGGCCAGGGGCAAGGTGAAGGGCGCTGCAGAGGAGGTCAAGAGCAAGATGTGAGAGAAGCTTGTTTTTTTGGCGATGAGATGAGGGAATAAATAATGAGGTCTAAACGGCCCGTTCATGTACGATTACAAGCCATGCATCACACGGTTGGGGAAAGCAAATTTGACGCATCAATCAACCAATCCTTGTGCCTGTTCGTATATGCCTCGAGATGAAGCTTCCTCGACATGTTCTATTACACCTGTACCATCATGCATGTCAGCTTGTGTACACACAGCAAGGGTACGGTAACTAATAAGAGTTGACGTCATTCAGGTCGAGTTTTAATTATTATCACTTTATTCATCCATATTCCATCTTGACTGTTCTTAGTGGGTATCTAAGAGACCAACCCAGCACCCTATTCAACGCCCATTGTACACGCTTTTAGCAGCATAATCATCGGCCGTGTCTTCCCTACTTCTGAATATATTCCCCTATGCTAATAATAGCTCAAGCGATGTTGGTCTTCTTAGCTTGGACTTTAATCTCCCCAAGCGGAAGCCTGACCCAAGTGGTGTCCTCGGTCATGATACCCGCAGCGCCAGCATAAAAGGCCATAAATGCGCAGATGACCGAGAATGCGCCCCCGGCCTTGTTGACTCGGATAGCCGCATTCGGGTGGCTCGTCAGCAGGAACTGGGCCATACTGAGGAAGAGAAAGGCCAGGAAGAGGAAGCCAAGCACCAGCAGAATGGCAATGTTGGTCTTGAGGGCGGCGACGAAGAAGACGAGCGTCAGGAAGCACCAGAGGATGAGGAAGATGCCGAGCGCGAAGCTGTAGGCGCGCTCGTCGCCGTGGTACGCGGCCTTGATGCCGAGCTCGGGGACGTAAAACATGGCAAACGACAGCCAGAAGGCGCCGTAGGAGCAGTGGACCGTGGTACCAAAGGTGTTGCCGACGCGGAACTCCATGAGGCCGGCGAACAGCTGCGCGATGCCGCCGAAGAAGACGGCCAAGCCGAAGATGGCCTGGTCAGGGCCAACGCCGCCGAACGGGTTGGGGCCGGGAAGACTTATCAGGAGCAGTCAGTTATGGCTGACGTTATTTGCAAGGTCATGCTGATATCAAACTCACCCAGCGCCGCACTGATACAGGCCGAGAACGAAGGTGGTCAGGGCGAAACTGATCAAGCCCAGCGGACCAGGGTTCGCAACTTTGTAGAAAGGAGGGTCGTAGACCTGCGACACCATGGACTGGTGAGGCTTGGGAACGTTGAAGGTCCGGCCTCCATGGTGTTGAGCGTGGCTGCACTGGCACTGGTGATGCATGTCACCATTCCCATAATGGACCGGCGTGCTCGTTCCGTTGGAGGGAGCGGATATGTTGGCAGACATTTTGACTTCTGTCTCTTCAGAGATATTCAACGGTGACCGAGGTTGTCACCAGGTGAAAAGAATTCCGTCAAAACAAGCAACTCTGGGGACAAATTTTCGTCAACCCACACGGGGTCCAGAGTTTTATATCTCCATCAGGACGCAAAACCAGAGCCAACCCCAGGCAAAGTTCCCCCATACTTCATCGCGTCGATGGGGGTGCCGGTCATCCAACTCCTTTCGGTTATGGTGAACGGCAATCGACCTCCTAAGGGCCTCACGGTGGAGATCGACGCTTGAGATTGGAAGCAACAACAATAGAATGCTGTAATGCTTATGGCCTTTGATCCTCTCCAGAAGTTGTGACCCACGGAGCTAGTTATGTCAAAGGGCCGAGGATGGCGCGTGTGAGAATGACCCATTGTGGAGGCTCAAACTTGGTAGGGCGGAACTTTTGCCAGGCACGCATCCTTGAAAATCCTGGATCTGTCGGCACGTTGACTGGATCTTGGTAGAAGATGGAGTGGAGGGTTCGTTGCAAAGCGGAAACTACGTCCGGGGATGCAGCCCAGTCGTTGATTACGTGAAGGATTGTAAATCAATAACTCTGTGGCGATGGTTGGGTGCTCGCTTGAGCTAGAGGGAATTGACTTCAAACTACAGCCTCGGCTCAGCGGAAACAACCCCAAAGCCATTGGGAATCAGCTACTCAGTGCAGTCATCCCCGTAGAAGACTCACGGGTAACTAAGTTGAAGCTAGAGTTATCGATGAAGCTTATAGCCAACCCGGTTGAGCCAAGCCCGGGCCATGTTGTAGTGCCATTGAGCTTCAGTGAGAGTATATACCAGGATGAAGCCAGGAGGTTTTTCATGAGTTGGGGGTTACAGCGAGAATCATTCGAGTACAGAAACAAAACACAAAAGCTTGCTTGTACTCACAGTGGATATGACGACCGAATTGTATCGGTGGTATGTGGGGGAGACGTCTGATCGTGTCGGAAAGATTCCGCTCCCACGATCCACTTGGTCCTCATGGTTATGCTTAGAAGCGCGCAAAGAGAAGCTATCGAGAGTCATGCCTCCGTCGATCAGGAATGGATCTCTCAGACACATGGACCTGCCGGTTCATCCACCTCTCGTCGATCCCCTCACCGGGCTTTCCCCATGGGCGGTTAGCGGACTAAGAACATTCCGGACACCCCTGCTCGGGTAGCACTCGATCGACCGTCATGGCAGAGGAGTCCCAAGCTGCGCGTTCGCAAGTGCCGGCCTGGTTTGCGTAGCGATCGTCTTGGAGGGTTGTCTTCTCCGCAGTCTCACTTGGTGGACTCTTAATCGACGTCATATGCCTAGGGCATAAGTCGGAGATGTCTTCATGATGCACCGTCTTTGAGTCAGTCTCTATCGTCGAGGTCATAAGTATTGAGTCAAAGTAATCCACGTCGCAGGACGGTGCTCAACGAACCAGCTGACCAAGAAATAAACCGAGTCATCAGTAGCATCCGTATCACCGAAACCAGCGCTCTCTCGCTATATTAGCAGGGTGCTATTCAACATTGTTAAGATCAGCGTACAAAACTTACGTATCGCCGTAATTCCGGTGGCGCACTGATCTTTATTCCCGAATAGGCCCGGCAGAGTGGCTGCATGCGCGTGGCTGATGCATGGTTGCTATCCTCAGTCTTCGACCGGGAATTTGATAATCCCTACCGCAGAAGGGACCCGTATTTCCGAAATACTGGGGAAAGCTCCCGTCCCACCTTTGCAGCTCAAGGCTCATGAGCGGGTATGCGCCCATTCGCTGCTTAAACTCCAACGCCCACGTCCCAAGGCTTGTCACGTTTTCTGCTCTAACATGCTCGTCCTGCGATAGCTCAACATCACAGCTCGCGGCGCTGAACATGTCCTCTCCATCTCCCGGCTCCTGCCTTCCATTGCAATCGCCATGCCGATGAACAAGCCTGCCGCCCTCCTCTGCTCCTGCAGCCTCTTCCCCGCCGTTTCGGGCGGCATCCCGGCGCTACCGTCTATAACGTCATTGCGAGGGGCACGATCCAGATACGCAGAACCGACGGCTACTTCGACGATAGCCCGCCAAAGACGATATGCTGCCGTAAACCACGGCGCCAGGAGCGGCTCCGGCCATGATGATGCTCTTGCCTGGCCAAAGGCCACTTATCCGTCCCCTTATGAGATCTTCTCCATGAAAAGCGATGCTCCCTACACCAAGCACCGCTTCTACCAGCTCGTCAAGGTATACCACCCTGACAAGCACTCGCACTCCCCTGATGCTCACAGCGTCCCCCACGCGACCCGTCTCGAACGCTATCGCCTCATCGTCGCCGCCAATGACCTCCTCAGTGACCCGTCCAAGCGCAAACTCTACGATGACCACGGCCTGGGCTGGACAGGCGGCCGGCCTCAGACCCTGAACGAGACCATGCGAACTGCCGATCGTACATGGCGCTATCAGCCCGGCAGCGCCGCCAACAATGCCACCTGGGAAGACTGGGAGCGCTGGTACGACGCTCGTGACGGCAAGACCAAGGACCCCCTATACATGTCCAATGGCATGTTCGCCACGCTTGTTGTAGTCATGTGCATGATCGGTGCCTTTGCTCAGATGAGCAGAGCGGAGCAGTCGGGCGCTGAGTACATGGAGATGAAGAACCAGAGTAACGTCGCCATCGGGCAGCACGTTGCCCGGAGGACCACAGGGGCAGCAGGACGGTCAAAGGACGAGCGGGTTGACATGTTTTTGAAGGACAGGGAGAACCTATCCTATGCCTTTGAGCCGTCCAAGTACGACAACGAAGTTTTGCAGCCAGGCGCTGCTGCTACGTCTAGACAAGGTGGGAACGATGGTACTTGAGGAAGGGGGACAGTCGCAGGGGCAGGCCGAAATGTTCCCTTGTTCTGCTGTTGCTTTTGTCAGTCTGCAACAGCATCGTGTCTTTTCACGCATGGAGTTTGGTGTATTCGTGACTTGGTCTTTAAACCGACAAACTATCCAGATGTATACAAAGACTTGAACTTGAATAAAAAGAGAATTTGCAAGCCTCCGGTTGCGTATTTGAGTACTATATTCGCTTAGGTCGCATCTCTGTGGTGCTGGTGATATTGTTTTGGTATTAGCTAGACGCCAACAGTTACAGTTCAGACGAGAATCCTTTGCGACCACGATGTTGAGAAGTCGGTGCACAAGGGGGCTGAGTTGGTCTGCGGACTGTTTCCTCATGTCTATGCTGAATGGTGCAAGGTCTCAGGAAATATCTTCCCATAGCAAGGACCTACGTGGCTGACAGGACTTGCTGACGGCCACCGTCGATCCTATCGAATACTCAATCAATCATCTTCTATATGCCCGTTCCAGGGTGTCTTCTTGGCACGAAAACAAATGCATACGTGCTCTCTCTACCTTATGTCTGGGTTTGAAACTACTTCGTATTATTACCGCTCCTAGTCAATCTAAGGTAAGAGCACGACAATCGCTTGGCTGTTTAGCGACGCCCAGCCGAAAGGCCACCTGCATCGTTCTGGCGTCCGGCCCTATCGCATCCTCTCGTCTCCTGCCGGCCCAGGTGACATGGGTTAGAAACTCAATGTCGGTGATGGTAGACTCCGGACTGAACTCCCGCAATGTGTCAAGTTGTTGGGGATATCAGGATATGTCCAACATACCATCACTCCCTACCGAGAGGGCTCGTCACAGGCTCACAGCCTGGCAGCTCGGCAACGTCTCTTCCTCCGACTGTGTACACGCGCGGCTTCTGCCAAGTCCGCGTATAGCTCCTCAGCTCGGCCACAGCTGGCTGGGGCGTAGGAGACCGAACGCCCTGCGAGAGCGTCTCCCTGGGATCGTTGAACTCGTGGGAAGCGAGCCAGGAGTCTGGTTCTGGGCCGAGTGATCGGTCTGCTTCGGAGCTCAACTCTGGCAGCGCTGGGGGAGATGAATGGTAAGAGTTGTGTCTTGGGTTTTGCGAGGGAACGTCGTTGTCATCCTTCTTTGAATGCCTTCGTCTCTGTTGAATGCATATCCAGGCCATTGATATCACGACTGTTAGGGTCAAGATCGTGGCAACGGCGATGGCTGCAATGACTCCTTCCGAGATACCGTGTGAGTGATGGTGTATTGGCGAGAGGGTAGTAGTGCCATGGTTAGCAGTGGATGACATCGGTCCAGCGGTAGACTCCGTTGCTGGAGTTGTCTCTGGTGCTGTTGCTGTGATCCTCACTGGTGGCCCTGTCGGTACAGGAACTTCTGAATGGGGATCCATCATTGTTACAATGGTCGTCCTTGTTACTCTCGACGCTCGATTGTCATTGTCATTGTTGTTTTCATCATCTATGATTGCCGTCACATAGGTGCTGTCGCCATAAGTCATGGTTTTCTTCCTCCATCGGATTGGCGTGCCCTTCCTGGAAGCAAACTCGGCGCTTGTTGGGAAGATGGAATCCATGAGCTTGTCAATCTCGGAGATCAGATTTGTTGCAGGGGCGTCGCGGGTTTCCATAGTCAAACTCTGGGGCTTTTACTGAACTGGAGACGGGCAAATTAAATTAAGATCATATGAAGGGTGTTTCCATTGTTGTTTGCTACTTGTCCCCTCGGTTCAGTAACACCAGCGACGCCCTTAGCAAAGCCTCAATATCGGACCGCCCCAACTACCTTTAGGGCCGAGCACTTGTTGCTCCAAGCCGAGCTGTATGTCAGGTCGACAGCTTAGTGACACAAATGCCGGTATGCGAGGGGCTAGGTGACGAGGAGAGGGCTGTGTCATCGACGATTGTAACGTTCCCCGCCGTGATGAATCACGTCTTTCGTAGAGTCTCAACCTTTGCCCTCAGCACCTTTTCAGCGTTGGCAGGGACGATACGCTCGGTCGGCCCAAGCCGCATCATCTTGCCAACGAGGTACATGAGTTTGCCCTGGGGAAACTTCTTGTAGTCGACGAATTCTTGCAGAACCTTGTCCTCTCCCTCCATGGCCTCATCAGCCAGATGCTCGTATTCCTCCTCGGGAATCTCTTTGAACCACAGATCATTGTCCTCAATTGCTTGGGTTATGCCACCTTCAATCTCCTTCAGGTAGATCGCGAAGAGAAGCTCCTTGGCAACTTTGCCAGTGATCTGCTTCCGCACCAGATGGTATAGCAGCTGCGAGAGGTCCGAGTCTGGAACCTGTTCGCAGTCGCCTTCTGGGGTGAAGGAGAGATCTCTAGCTGCGAGCGGTCCGGCCTTGTAAGTGGTCAGGCGGCCGAGCTCATGTATGATCCAATTGCCGACCAGAGCGGAATAGCTCTTAAATTCTGGCATGTCTGCCTCACCCGCATCCGCGGTGAGCTTCTCCTCGACCGACTTGAGGACCTTGTAGTAGTATTCGACACGCGAACCGTTCTCCAGGTTGATCAGTGACAGAGCATCCTTGGCTGTGAGACCATACTGAGTAATCAGCGTACTCAACTCCGAGTCTGGCGAAACAGCAAGTGCTTGTCGCAAATGGTCTACAAGGTCATCTCCAATAACCAGAGGTGCAATATCCGGGTCAGGCATGTAGCGGTAGTCCACTTCACCCTCCTTTCCACGAAGTCGGCGGGTTTCTTTAGATCCGATGGTCCAGCCGCGGGTTTCACTAGCAATGGCACGTCCAGCTTCCAGTTCCTGGATTTGACGGTCGCGCTCTGCGATGATGGCGTCCTCGACCGCTTTGATGGTGCTAAGGTTCTTGATTTCGGTCCTTGTGCCGAGCGCAACGTCGGATCCGTCTGTTCTGCGGACAGAAACATTGACATCTGCTCGTAAGCCTCCTGTCTCCATGCCCGAGACACAAGCGTCGACAGTATTCAGCAGCATCTGTATCTTCCGAACAAGAACAGCAGCAGTTCGAGGGTGATGCATTTCCGGCTCGGTGATGATCTCAATGAGTGGTACGCCAACGCGGTTGAAGTCCAGCCAATGAACGTTGCCCGTCTGAGCAAGCGTTTTGGCCGTATCCTGCTCGAGTTGGACTTGCTTTATCCCAATTGTTACACTCTCACCATCCTGAGGAGAAATTCCATCTCGAGCTGTAAGGGTGATGTGTCCATTTTTGGCAAAGGGCTCATAAAACTGTGTAATCTGGTATCCTGATGGCTGATCCCACCAGAAATAGTGCTTTCTGTCGAACCGGCTGAGCTTCTGGATATCGCAGTTTAGGGCAATGGCTGCGCGCAGAGCAGGGATTAGAGTCTCTTTTTGGAACAATGGCTGACTGCCTGGCATGGAAACATCGAACAGAGCCACGTGACTGTTGGGCTCGTCATTGAAGGACGTGACAGCTGGCGAGAAGAGCTTGCGAGCAGTATTCAACTGGGCGTGGATCTCAATGCCCACGGTGAGCTCCCAGCCATCCACAGTCTGGGAATCGCCCTTTGACTTCTTTTTGCCCTGCTTTTTTGCTTGCTTCGCCTCATCCTTCAATTGCTTGCGTAGAGGTACTGACGGTGCTGGTGGTGGTGTGACAGCTTCAGAAGCAACGTGCAACCGTCTGGCTGAGGTTATAATTGGCGGAGCCGCACCAGAGGATGTCGGCTGTCTCGCAAGCCGGCAAACACCAACACAGCCTCGTTGTGATATCCGTCCGTGGAGCAGATATTTGCTCAATGCAGAAGTCGGAATGCGCGCCATGTCGAATGACAGCGCAGTAAGTACTGGCCTGTTTCGTGCTGGGCGGAAGGTCGAACCGGTTTTCACAGCAGCTGGTTTATGCGGTCGCCTTCGCAATATGCAGATAAGACCGGGCCAAGAGAGTCAATAGATTCGGAGATCGCATGAAGGCCGCCCAGCTGTAGAGGCTTGAATCGGTCGGTGTGGCAGGTCGATTGGGCGTGTCGCAATCGCGGTGGTGGTGCGGACGCAGGATTTCTGCAGGCCAGTTTTCCTCTATCGCATTATTGGAGTGGGGATGTGATGTGACTTCGGTTATGTTGAGGCATATCGCAGCCTCACTTTTGTGGTTGGTGAAATAAGAAGAGGACAATTGAACCAGGGTCTTGAGATGGCTTTCCTACCTCGGAGAATGTAGCTCTGGATGGAGCTCCTATTTAGCTCTAGCGTTGACGGGAGTTCCCGGCCCGTTCAGGTTGAGAGGAGGAACTCGCAAGGATACTGGAACGTTTAGGCCTAATTCACCCAGCCTCATATGTTGACATAATACTTGGATTTTCAACAGTAACATCCGGTATGGTGTAGTGGCTAACATTTCGCGCTCTCATAACTTGAGAGAACAAGTACCGCGGAGCCCAGGGTTCGATTCCCTGTACCGGAGATACCATCTGTTCTTTTGCCATTTGTGCTGTCAACCCCATCCAGTAACATTTCCTTTTTGCCATTGTTGGCCGTCGACAGAGCCTGGAGATGCTGCATGTATACTCCACTACAACACTACCTACCTACATATGGTTGATCTTACACACCATCTTCTTCTCTGCCCATTGCCGATAGCCTGATAAACCGTTGCAATAACTTGCCCAGGCTTGCAAACAAGACAACGGAATGGCGAGGGTGTTGCGTGGAATGCCGCACCTTGATGCAGCTACAACGCCCAGTAGACGGTTGTATTGATTGACCTTGGAAGAAAACAACCCGCTTAATTGAATTGCGCTGTCACTTTAACGGTGCCCTCCCTTA
Source organism: Fusarium devonianum (assembly GCA_017140155.1). NCBI lineage: Eukaryota > Fungi > Ascomycota > Sordariomycetes > Hypocreales > Nectriaceae > Fusarium > Fusarium devonianum. The sequence continues at coordinate 26,856 of JADBHU010000264.1, read as the reverse complement.
TCACTACTTAGGTGAGGCTCTTAAAGCGTCTTGGAATGTCATCCGATTGTTCGTGATAGAAGTGATATATTCCTAGTGCTTTTCGCAAATCGCTAGGGGATGTCAATCATACATCACCACTACCTTCCTTGGCCGGCGCTTCGTGTCCAGACTTTGCATAGTTTTGGGATTTCTTTGCCCTTGCTTTGTTTTGTTCTCTCCAATACTTGCCAGGAATGAGTTCTTAGTGCTCACTTCCTCATCACACCTCCCCTTCAACACTTAGTCAAAGGTCTGTCTGGATGGTGCCACCACGTTAACACTCACACCTGCGACTCCAACAAAGCCTCTATTGACCATCAAAGTGCTCCGGAACTGGGTTTAACTAGAGCCAACTTGGTTTAAGGTATTTCTTGATCCTGTTTGCTAATTAAAGTGATGGTCTTGTAACAGATAGCAATCACTTATACGACAAAGTTCTAATAACCTTGACTGACAACAGTAGAATCTCAAACAGTCTCGTTCAAATCTACCAAAAAAAAAAAAAACCCCCAATCAGTCCCCGTTGGTCTCTACTTTTCTGAGTCATGATGGAAATCTCCCTGAAAACCCAACGCCTTGGTCCCCAAACGGCATATGATCGCCCAAATTTTCATCGACCCCGTCTATTCCAGGCTACAGTTGAAGATTGCGAAGAAGACACCCAATCAGCCACTGTTTCTGTCCGGCAAACTCCGTTGACACCTATCTCGCCATCAATGGTGGGCTCTGTGCCAAGTGCTGTAAATACCAACTCCATGGCCAGCGGGTCCCCCGTTACGCAGCTCGCACACAACGGCGCATCCGACATCAAGAGCAACATCAGGGACGAGAACTTAAAGAAGCCCCAGCGCCACAAGACCAAGGATACACATCGACCTAGTGCCGCGTCTTCATCTGTATCAGAGCCGCCCTCAGCGACGTACCAACCCTTTCCATCCCCAGCTCAACACATCAATATCTTGGAAAGCAAGTCTAAAGGCCCCCAAGTGCCAGCGTCAAACTTTCCATCCTCTACCATCCCTGGGAATATCGAGACTCACTTTGCCCCATTCACTGTTGACAACCCGCCTTTGCAGTACTGGGGTCCAAGTAGCCCTGACTTGGGTTATCCTCATTTCGCATATCCGACAACTACTGGGCAGCAACACTGGCCGTATCCTATCCGCCAGCAACCTTACCCAGGTCAGGCCAACTTGTATCCCAACTATACTTTCTCGGGTGCCCCTTTCGCAAACCAGCTGCCGTCCTATCATCCGCCGCATTATTCAAGATTTCAGGGTCAGATGGCAGCTCACAACCAGGACTGCCTCAGGGATGAGGGCAACAGTATCCACCTAAGCGAATTAACAGGCTATGCGCAGGTGGCAGCAAGTCTGGCTGGTCAGCTTCAGCCACGCATCAATCCCTTGTATCGCCGGTTCGAGTGGCTCCATCATCGCCTACTTTTGTCTCATCAATTCCAGCTTGTTCAGATAGAACAGGAGCTAAAACAGATTGACAAAATTGACGCTGACGGGCGAGGAGAGTTTGCAGCTTCCGAGAGAGAAGAGCAACGCTCAGAACACGGCATCCATGAGCGAAAGCGTCGGCTCATGCATGATGCGGGAATGCTCCTGGGAGCATATGGTGAGTCTCATCTGCTCAAGTTGAAGCACGGTGGCTGACTCGCTCAGGGCAACTTCTCATAGCTCTTCAGTACACCAAGAAGTTACCGGCGGCGATTGCAGACGATATCCGAGCTTACAGGAACTTTCTCACACAGCCCCCGATCATCGTAGCCGGTGAAACTCAGTTCCTCGATGCGGATGACCTCATTTCTGTGGCTTCTAGCCCCGTAGAGAACGCGAGCAATGGCGGACAAAACCAGGGAGCTCAGCCAGAGGGACCTTTCCGGGATTTGGCCAACACTTGCTTCGTGGGCTGTGTCTGTCTTTCCGGCTTGCTGGTAGCACTCCCGGACTTCACGAGCCGGTTGCTGATTTTCTTTGCTGCTATGGCCCTTGTTCTTCTGTGTACTACCGGGAATACCAGGCATGTAAGGCAGTGGATGGATAAATGAGTGGACGGCTACAAAGGGCAGGGCTGGGGCAGCTCTTGTTATCTGGTATCTTCCAGGTCTTGGGTAAGCTGTCGTGTGCCCTCAATCCTTTGTTTAGCGCCTTCAGACCTGAGTGGATTGTGAAGATCTCTGAAGTTGTAACAACAGGCTCAGGCAGATTTCCAGAGAAGGGTTTACTTCCATTGTGGTGGGGGTGAGTTCAGGCTCTGTTATTGCTGTAATAGAGAGATTGACGGTGTAAGTGGACCAGGTTGGTATTATTGTGGACGGGTGGTGGCTTTTGTTGCTGTGTAAGAATGAGATACTTTTTATTTTATGATACCATCTCGTCTTAGCTTATATTTTGCTTTTATTTGACGCACTTGCATCAAGATCACCATTCATCTGTGGTACATGCAGCGATTGAGGTGTGCAAAATGTCATTCCCAAGCCTACCGATCTAATCATATACAGAATTCGGAAACGAGGAACTACATCGCCTCTTTCCCACAATTTGTCTTTAGTTGGACTAGGTCTCGGTTCATTCAACTGCCCGCTCTGGCTGATACTCTTTAGCTTTTTTTTCATCTTTCTTCCGAGTTTGTTTCTTCCGAGTTTGTTCTTAAGCTCCTTTGGCCGTTTCGTTTTCTCGGAGGGAGCATAGCGAGGTGTAGATTCAGTAGCGTACCAATCATAGACACCAATATGGTCAGTCACTTTCATCCAATCGGGCGAATGGTTTAGTGGTATAATACTCCCTTAGCATAATTCGACCGAATCATCTGGGAGTGGTCCAGGGTTCGATTCCCTGTTCGTCCATCCAAAGTGGTTAGATTCCACTAGCAATCCTTTCTTTTTGACAATTTTGCGCTTCAGCCTACCCTAGAACATGGCATTGATTGGCATGAAAGGATCAGAACGATAGTGGTCCCTCTCGCATAGGTAAAATCATACTTTGGTTACCGTTTTTCTTTTTCTTTCGAGTCTGGTATACTATCTACGTATGTTCAAGAACTCAACTATATGCCATCGACGCCTATTGCCTTTTGGGTTGGTCCAAGTGTTGATCTATTTGAAAATCGCTCTGAGGAAGCATCGTAGGAACATTTCGTTGTAGTTATTTTCGTGTATTCTATTGATACCCAACCCGATCTGTAACTGCATAGCAGGCGTAGCTCTGATTCCGACGTGTCAGGACCATCAATCAACTGGAAGAGGTTATCCTTACGCTCCCTTATAGGCAGGCAATGCTGCTACTCGGGGGGAGTAAGAGACTGACCAGGCACACAATGCTACGACTGCGAACAAGATCTCAACGACATTAGAATGAAATGGATATCCAGGACCTTGATGTCTCTCGCTCTGACCGCCACGGCTAACGTCTCGACACCGACAGCTTAGGCCATGCATCCAGATATAGGGAATATAGGGACACAGTCTATGCCAAAGGATCCTGAGACATGCCGTTCTACCACAAGAAGACGCACACTCGCTTATAAACACCTCGGCTGGGCGCTTCTATCCCGGGTCCCTTGCCTCATATTGGCGGGAACGGGAAGTCACTGGCCGGGCATACGCGCTGAGCAACGATCAAGTGGCATTGCACGATTGCACTGCCTCGACACGTGTTGGAGAGACACGAGCACGGCGGCTTCATGCGATGTGAGCATAGGTCTTGGTTCTGCATTGAAGGTATGAGTTGCTGCCAGTATAATCCAGTGCAGTGTGTTTCCCCAAAAGGCGCGTGGGGGACCGCAGCAATAAGCCGAATCACCAAGAAGCTTGCAAGATCAATCTATCTGATGCAGAAGAATCGCAGTGTGTACGCCCTCTGCGAGATGCCGCTGTGGTCGTAACGTGCCACGACTCCCGCCGCATCGCACATGTAAAGGAGAGCTGCATTAGAGCTCGGCCGCCTGAAGAATCAGACACGAAGACGTGCAGATGCCAAACGAGACGGTCGGCTCGGCTAGGGTTGAGGTTGACGTCTGGGTCTTGAAAAGGTGGCAAGCATCCCCTCGACTCCTGAGGATTCCTGTTGACTCGACAACAGCGTCAATCTCTTTGCTTTCATATCTCCCGTACCCTGTATCCGTGCTCGGCCTTCATCAGCGACTTTGACTCGGTTCTTTAAGCCATCTCTGGAGGTATGTAAGCATTTGCCCCGTCGTTCTGCTCGAGGTTAAGCATCTACCTACCCCTATCCCTTTTCTGCCTGGAGAAACCCTTGATTCCGACGGCTGGAAGACACATTGAAGCGGGATTCAGCTCTCACGAGACAAACTGCCATGAACAAGTCTGGATAAGAGAAGAAGGACCCGCAGTGTCTGACTATGTTCTCTTTCGCTTCTTTGGTAATGGTGCTGCTGGATGACTTTGTCCCATCCCCTCAGGGGGCAAACACCGGGATGAGATGCCTCAGCACCGCGTCTCGGTGCAACACTCAGTGGCACCAAACGGAGGCGGTTGCCAGGGAGAGAGACAGGAGAGTTTTCAGTTTCAAGATACGCTGCCTGGCCTTATTCACTGCCCATTATCCCCCCTATTGTCGTCCAATGTTTGCGCTAGGCAACGAAACCTCGAGAGATCTGGCAGTGGCAGACACTGACAACAACAACAACAACAACAACAACAACAACAACAACTAACGCCCTGCAGGTTCCCCGTTGGCCGAGTTTTCCCATCGTTACCTCGCCTAATAAATCTCTACAGCCTTATTCTGCTTTTATTTTCTTCTCTCCCTTTCACTTCACCTTCATCCTTGATCATCTGCATCGAACAACAGCAATACTCCCTGCACATCACCATTTGACATCTACACTCGAATTTCTTACCGTTCGACTTGGAATTATAGCATCTTTCAAAAGATTAAATCTGTGAGTTCCTTTTGCTTCATTCGATAGGGGCATAGCTACAACATCCTGAGCATCCTCCGCGGGATGGCGAGTGCGCTTCTTCGCACACCCCAAAGCCTATTCACCACATCTCCAACACTCCCATTCGCATCCACTACATGAGCCGTTATCCTTCCAGGAGAATGGCCTCGTGTCTCTCCTCCCTTTCCTCTTCTAATCTTGAAACTTACCTTGTCACTCTTCTGCGCATCAATAACAACAGTAACAAATATCAGCTAACTTGCTCCCCCAAACAGATTCCATCTACCGCCCCAATGGCTGTCTTCAACATCAAAAGCCTCGCCAGCGCTCTGGCTATCCTCAGTGCTTTCACCACTGGTGCCTCCGCCGAGGCTGCGCTGTGTACGTTGTCGTCGCCAAAACAACACTGCTCTTTTCATCGCTGACCTCACTCCTCCAGCTGCCTGCACCACGACTGATGGCCCTGTCACCCAGCAGCATGGCTCTACCACCTCTGACGGTAACTATTCACCCTCTCTATTCACCTACATACACTGAGAAAAACTTACAGGCATGCTTCTCTACACCATGAGCGTCTGCACCATCACCCATCAGACCGAGTGCTCTATGATCATGTCCACCGGCGGCCAGGTCCCTCCTCCTGCTGAGACCAACGAGGCCTCCACTCCCATCGAGGGCGAGCCCACCACCATCCACGGCCAGGGCGAGACCTCTCCTGGAGAGGGCTACCCCGAGCCTAGCGAGTCCGGTCCTCAGGCCAGCATTCCCACCGGCTCTCAGCCTGGCTACTCTGCTCCCCCCGTGGGCACGGCCTCTGCGCCTGACGAGCCCATTCCCATCCCCGTCCCATCTGGCGTGACCAACTCCGTTGTGTCCGTCGTCATCAGCACCACAGACGCATCCGGGAACCCAACCGTCCTCTCTACTGCCTACGGCGAGCCTTCTGATACCGTTGTATCCGGTACCGCCTCTGCTTCTGGCTCTGGCTCCCTCACTGGCGCCAGCCCTTCGTCCACCGACGAGGCCGGAGAGACCGCCGTCACTGGCACCCCGAGCGTCACCGCCACTGGTGCCGCTGCCATGCCCACCGCTGCTCCTGCTGCCGTTGTGGGCCTCGCCGGCCTGCTCGCTGCCGTCGTCTTCTAGAGAGTTCTCAAGCATGCCACCATGTGCTCTACACCCGAGTTGTCACTTGCAACTTTTGGGGAGTGTGACCGGTTTTCATGGCTGCCTGGAAGATCTGAATGCCGTTGGCTTCTAGAACCCGGAGGAGGAAGGATGGCACACAGGATCGCGATTTTGGCACTTCGGAACCTTTGAGGGGGACATAATACGTGTTGTACCTAGGTACTTTTGAGATGAAAAGGATGAACCAGGGCGGGTATGGCCAGGATTTGTTCTAATCCATCGCCTTTAATCCATTCTTTGTTTGATATAAAAGAGGTGATATGACTAACGGATGCTGATGACTATCGCGCGCCACTTCCAATGCCTTTAAAGCATTTAACGCCTAGAAACAAGAAATTGATATATCCTCACTCTTTAACATGGCACACCGGACAGCCTCCTCGTACCTTGTCCTTCAATAATCGCGCCTTCATCACCTTCATGCCCACCGAATACCGGCTACCCTCCTCAGCGTTATTTCCCAGGTTGATATCCGCACTCCTGCCCCCGTGCAACATTTCTAGCAAGTGGCTCTCATGAAACACATGCCCACACGCGTATCCAACTAGTGTCTCCATCTCATATTCCGTAAAGGGCTCATGACATCTCGCGCAGTGTCCCGGCTGCGGCACTCGGTGGTCATGGTTTGTCGATGGGTGAGCTTGATTCCGCTCCGGGTTGTCGGGGTTCGTGGGAACATCTTTGACCTCAATGTCAAGGTGCTCGCTCTCTTGAACCACCACCTCAAACTTGATGCCCTTGCGCTGTCCGGTCCGGAGGTCGTTCTGCGCGGCGGCCACCTCGCTGCGCAAGACTCGTGCAACGCCTGAGCTGATGCTATACTGTATCTCATGCTCCTTCATCATATGCGTGAGACCTTCTCTGAGGCCTTCGATTTCAAGGCCCTCAGGAATTCGCTGCACCACAGTTATGGGGTCGATTGCGGTGCCAACTTGCTCCAGTAACCCGCGGATGAAGCTGGGCTTATCCATGCTGTACTTGAGTAGGTCTTCCCAGAGATCGGGATCGTCTTGTTCCTTGGCAAACTCGATCGCTTTGTGGACATCCTTTAGGCGATCGATGATGAGGTAAAGCGCGCGCTTCATCTCGCCCGTCTTGGAGTAGAGATATACCAGCTCATCGTAGTATGAAAACGCTTCACACTCTTGGACAGCCTGCATCCTGTTAGCAAGGGAGATCACCGTTGGCTCTCAAATTCAACCAACCTTTTCGAACGTGTATGAGACAGAGGTCTTGAGATATTGCATGAGCAATTCTGGATCAAAGGTCGCGAAAAGATGGACCGCCAAATCCGCAAAGTTGTCGACCAAGGATTGACTGTCCATGACCAATCGGTCCACATTCTCGCCTGTGTGCTCCTTGATGCCTTCACCTCTCCATAAGCCTCGGAAATAGAAGTATATATACAAGTTGAGGTTCTGCGAGAGCAACTGCTCCACGACAATGTCCGGCCGCAAGAGTCCATGTTGAGCCTCATCAACTAACAGATCGATCGCCTCTGATGTCGCTTGCTCAAGTTCTTCGGATGTCATCTGATCCTGTCCTCTAGATGGCACCCTTAGGCCAATAAAGCTGGGGATATCATCGGCAACCGCTTCTGCAAGGTGGTTGTCCCTGATTAGCCGGAAAGCCGAATCTGCGTCATGAAGCTTGATGTAATATTTGAGCGCTTCGCGTTGGCGACCGTTGGCATCATGTAGCCTCGCTAGGCTCTCCATAACGATTCGCCAATCGCGTCCTTTGTCTCCATCGTCGATGCTGTCTTCTCGAACGTCTCGGTACTTTAACTGATTCTCTAATGCCGTTGTGATCGTCTTGATGTCAAATAAGTCTGGGGGCCAGCGGTCGAGCAATTCCCTGAATCTCGGCTTGTCATTCTGGATGTAGTGCCCCAGCACGACTTCATAGATGGTGGAAGGAATTGGCGGGTGCATCGCCTCGGTCGGGATGTAATCCGTGATGGCGTCGAATCTCTTTGCACCGGCGAACGTCCAAACCCACCTCTCCCACCTGTCCGGTGTCGTGAGGACCTTGCCACAGATCCTGCCGGCCGAGGCCCAGTCATCCTCTTCAATGAGCTCTTGGATCCAGAGCTCACCAATTCGTCTTTTCTCCTGCTCTGCCGAGGAATGGAAGTCCCGGTACTGAGAGTCAAGGATAGATTCATCATCGTAAAAGTCATCGGCGGCACCTTGTTGTTTAGTCGGTGTGGAGGGAACAGCATTGTTTGCCCGGTCACTGATCGGAGCCATGATTTCAGGGTGTTCATCGAGAAGTTCCCAAGCACGTTGGTACTGCTGGCGTTCCAAGAGCCAGCCCAAGTGGTCACTCAGGTCCCGTCTGGTAGCAAGAATACAATCGTACGGGCTGTGAATGAAGATCTTGACACCGGGTTTAACGAGTCCCGAGTGAAGCGTAGGCGAAGGGCCACGGTTCGGGCCAGGGCGAATCGTTGCCGAAGTACTCCCTGCCTTAAGACTTGACCCTGTGTCGTCGCCACTTTCTCTACTTCGGATACTGGCGCCAGAACTGAAAAGTGATCTAGGGTTGATCGCGGCATTCCACATATCAGTGCCGATCCCAGCTATCGCCTCGAGAGCGCCTCTGGACGAGGCAACCGCTGATGCAGCATTGCGTGCGGGCAAGACACCCAGGTGATAGTCGCCTGAAGATAGCCTCTCGAAGCGACTGACACTGAGGCTATCCTTGTCAGCCTCAGCCTGAGAGTTGAGATCAATTAGGCGTAGTTCGGGGGGCTGGTTATTCTGTCGGCGGCGAACACCACCAGAAGGATCACTTCCCGTAGAGGGAGTCGACTTGTGCTTTTTGATAGGCGAAGTGGGGACCTTTTCGTGTTCCTCGTCGTCATTCTCGGGCAGACAGTATGCCAATACTAGCAATAAGTTCTGAGTATATAAGGAAATGCCCGAGATGATACAGTCCATGCGAAGTCTGTTCTATTGTTAGCTGTGCAAATCAATCGAGACGATACGTGAGGAGAGCTCACATTTTGACGATTTCTGCTCGCCCAAGAGTCTTCTCGCCGGCGTGCCGACCAACGCCAATACCGCCAGGATGAACGTGAATAATCCATATGGTTCCGCCCCAGCCCACGAGCAGTCTTTCAATGTTCTTTTTCCCTAACATAGACTTCTCCCTCACTCTGTCGGCGGCTGGAGAGCCACTCTTGTCGAGAGATCCCTGATCGAACTCATCCACTTCGACAGCTTGTTCATCAATCCATTCGACGCGACCTTTCCATACACTGGCCATTGTCTCCCATTCATCCGTCTGTGGCCGGTCAATGTGACCTATTCGCTTCCATGCGTCTTCGGCGTCTGCACTATCCAGATGGAGCTTCGATCGCATGATCTTGATGCCGTGCTCGTTTAGCCAGACCACATATTTCCCGGACAGAGACCATTTGATTGTACTGATAGCACCTTCTCCGGAGTGTAGGATAGTATCTTTGCCAGTATTGCTACCGATGCCCATGCTGCCCAGCCAACCCGAGGCCGCAGCTGCTGCAGTTCCGGTTGTTGTTGAAGTACTCCGGCCTAAACCACCGCCTGTGGTCAGAATGAGTTGGCCAGCAAGCCCTCCCGATAGATAAGTCCGATCTGTTTTGAAATCGGGTGACAGTGCTACTGCCTGAACTGGCCGGGCAAAATTTCGAAGTTGAACATCCTTCATATCAATAAGGGACTGTACGCAGACGTTGCCGTCAAGGGAGGACGTAGCGATAAATATATCATTAGAGGGGGTTTTGGGGATTTGAGGTCCCTCACGAGGTCGTCGGGAAGCCGCTGGAGAAGAATCCGCATGTCGGGTGGAGGACGCGCTGTTGCCGGTTGGTGCAGTTCGTTGCGCCGGGTCCGGCTTCTCAGTCGGTAATGGTGGTGGATAAGGAGATATTGAAATGGAAGTCACGGAGGCAGAGTGTGCATGGTAGACTCTCATGGATTGGAAGACTGGAAGCTGGACGACGTGCTGGACCTAGGTTAATCATGGATATGCTACCGTATGGTTCTTACTCACAATGTTGCCATTATGCGTTCCCACGATCTGCGCCAGAGTCAGTATGCTATCTTCTGTCATGACTAGGACAACGTACCATCTTGTCTCCGGCAACAAGAAACGCGCTGGTCGCGTCACCGTTGCGATACATTCCGCCGAGATGTTGCGTTAAACGGGCGTACTTGAGCTTAGGCTCTTCGTCTTCTTCATCTTCATCTTCATCTTCATCTTCGTCGTCGTCTTCATCGTCGTCTTCCTCATCGTCCTCCTCGTCTTCATCTTCATCCTCGTCTTCCTGCACGTCGTCGCTTTCATCTTGCTGCCCGTGACCTGGATCCTCCAAGGAGGCTTTACGGCTCTCCTCGGGCTTCATGTCTCCCGCGATATTGCTTTCCCCCTCTCGCGTTATGCTCTGTCTTACAGGCTCCGCGCCATGTTCCTCGTGGGTTCCATCGTCATCCGAAGGTTTGCTCCTAGTTGCCGGGGCGGTTCCGACATCGTCGCGTGCCGGCGCATGCTCCGATTGTTGGGCAGTAGGATCGCGCTTCGGCTCGTGGCTCGGCTGCGGCGACTGGTCCGTCATTGCACCGACGGCATTGATATCATAATGGGAAATGACGAGGCTCGGGAAGGAAACGAGATTGTATGGCGGAGGTTGTTAAGCTTGGTTGAGTAATCGAGGTTAAGCTACCTAGTATGATAGCTCCCAAAGAATCAAGGTTGCTTTCAGGTAACTAACTAACTGGAGGTACTTGCCTAACGCACGGGAAAAAGCCTATTAAGGAGGTACCTTGTACCTTGCAGCTACGTCACGAGTGCAATTAATTGCAGGTGGCAGCTCCAGGTCCGCCTAGCTCCTCCTCCGTGAACGCGCCAAGAGGTAGGGCCCATCGCGCCCCACCATCCCACGATTACAGTGTTGTCTACGAGGGGCACCGTGTCAATGTGCGGTTTGAGCATCAACACCGAGTTGACGCGCAAAGAAAAGCCTCTGCCTGTTTTGACCTGAGACGGCAAGCCAAGACAATACCTAGAAGTGCGACCCAAGAGCCTAGGCGCACAAACATCCGATACTAACTACCACCCGCTGCTTATGGCGCCCGCCGGACCATGGCAACGGTGAAGTCCCTGGGGCTGCACCAGCCTTCGGGGCTTCAACATGCGATAAACGAGCAATTGCTGCCCCCGAACCCGCCAGCGACATCTTATACATGGGACATCTTGACGGAGGAACGAGAAGGTGACGATATCGAAGACGAAGTGCTCACCACGGAACGCTGTGTTATCTGGTGTCGAGGCGGAATATTTCGAAAGACGTTCAGGTTCGACCTTGAGGAGGAACCCATTATACAAGCTCTTCTCGCATATTTCCCGACTTCTGAGGACGACAAGACTAGCCAAGATGTGGAAGACAAGTCCGATAGGCGACCGGCTCTGTCAAAAGCTTTGGTTGTCTTCCTCAAGACTCAGGCGCATATCTACTTCCTATCTGGCTCCAGTCATATCGTTCATATGCCGTTCGAGGTCGAGTCCGCATTCGCAGGACCTGTGGGAGTTATCATCCAGCGCAAGCAGAGAGCCGAGAGTGTTGCGCCCATATCCTTCAAGTTTCCTCGAGTACCACCGAACTCCTTCGTCTCTTCGCAGTTGACGGCCTTCAACAGCTCTCAGCAGACAGCTTTTTCCGTCGAAGGCCTAGGAAATCCAAAAGCGCTTCCACTCCGACTGAGTTCAACCCTAGATAACCTATGGGAGGCGCCACTAGAGCAGTCAGAGTCGCGCTGGCCGCGACTCGTTTCCTTGACAGATCCTTTGCTTGAGTTAGGCTTGGTTGTTACAAACCAAGAGCATCAGAATGCCAAAAGCCTAAGGCAAACAGCCTCCAAGAAGCTTGCTTTTCTGGATGCAGCAGAGGAGGTACTTCATGTCGAGGAGATCAAAATTCCCGGTGCCTTGACCCAAGATTTAAGCCAGCCGTTGATCATCGCGGTAACGATCAATCGCGAAACTAGCGAGTACACTGTCTGGCGATTGACGTATTTACAACATGACGATCCGTTTCTCGTGCGTCAGAAAAGTTCCAAGTCGAAAGCTGCGCGACGCCGTAGTTCCATGCCTTCCGGTTTTGCTAGTGCTCCTGGGACGCCTGTTCAGCCCAACTTACGAGAAAGTTTTGGAGCTCCCCTACCAGGAAAACGACCAAGAAAGAGCGAAAGACAGGAGAAACCTTTGGACCTCGTTTCATCCTTGGAGCAGCAAGACAAAGAAGGCGCTGGTGTTGCGCGCAGGAGCTCTCGTCGAGTCAGCTCCATGTTGGCCAGAGCCGACCTGTCAGCGTCCCATGAACGAGCCGTTTTACCGGAGCAGCCACTGCTTTCTGGCCATATCGGACCCAGGAGACATGAGTCTCAAGGAAGCCATGTTCGACTCAGTGCCAATTACAACCAGCAGATACATCCTAGTTTGAGCAGTCTGCTGGCGGCACCCTTCTATGAGGGTCTCGATGAAGGATTTCACAATATGGGACTTGAAGATCACGAGTTCGACGGTTTGCAACATGAAATCATGTTTACCAAGCTCCATGGCGTACCCTTGAACAACAACAATGTTCGGTATTCGGCGACAGATCAGCCGGCGCGTAACCAAACCAAGGTTTTCATTCTGGTAGCACCACCATTTGCCATCGATGGGCACGATCAGAGTCAGCTTCTCATCGGCATTCAAGATGCTACTGAGAAACGTCTACAGCTGCTGACTCTGGAGCTGCGCATCCACCATGGATATGATCTGGGTGCCAAGGCTGGTAAAAAGGAACCACCTGAAGGTGCTGCTGTCATTGCTACCCTTGTGGATCGTCGGCATGCCCAGAACGTGGTTGACTCTTGCAAATTGGTGGATGGGGATCATTCTGCCATTCTGATTCTCTCAGAGTCCATGGATGGCCGGCATGAGCTGAGCACCCAAGCGCCATGGAGTGTTCTTACCAAGATATCGCTCTCACTGTTCTTTGTCGACAACGCCAGAAATCTACAATATCGTGGCAGAGTAGTGGACCGTGATATCATGCAACGAAAATCAGAGGTTATCGATTTCACTAATGGCAGTATTGTTGGCGTACGACATCCGAGGCGAGGGGGGATTGTAGATGTTATTGACACCGAAGGCCGACTTCATCAGCTTCGCATACAACTTGAACCGCGGTCACCTCACGTCCGCAAGGTCTTGGATGTTTGCCGCAGCATCCTTCCGCATGCGCTCGGCGAGCATATTTTTGCAGGGTGGCTTCATTGCATGCAGTGGATTGAAAGTAAGGAGGATTCGGTCGTGGACCCCGAGTGGTCTGCTATGGTAATATTGCTCTTGTCTCTGTTCTTGAACCTTGGCCGCACAGATTCGAAGCCATTCCCCACGGCCCGTCTTCCTGTCCGCCGAAGAAGACCTGCTTCAGGCTCCTTCGGATCAATTAGGGAATCAGAAGACTGGAAGGTTCTGCAGTTAGTTGAGACATCCAACTCGCTAGGCTGTCCGACATGGATGATGAATAGGGGCTGGGAATGGTCACTAGATGAAGACGCAGATGATGCATTGTCGCCACAGGGAGACGATAGTCTCTCGACAAGGTTCATCTCAAGACATATCGCGTTCGCAAAGGATTACATGGTCTCTGCCCTTGGAGAGTCAGCTTTTGGCCCCGCGGGATACATGCCGACTTCACTTGGTAAGACCTCGGAGAGTCGACGAAAGGTTGCTGTGGATGTGTTTATGGCCCTGCATCTTCTCCTTGAGGAAGAGAAGTTGGATATCATGATGCCAGAATTCAGATCCCCGGGCCGTGCTGACCTTCGAGTTGTCCTTTGCCAAATTGCTCGATGGCTCAAATGGTACACCTTCTTTTCCCTCTACGAGGTGGGCATTCAAGAAGACGTTAGCCCACACCACGACTCTGGTAAGCAGTCAAAAACCTTCCAGGTAACGAACGATATATGCTAATCAACTCTCAGAGCTGAACTTGAAGCCGGCAATCCCTCAGCCTCCCGTACGACCGGATGTCATTGAGTGGATTCAAGCACGACTGACTGGAGACCGAAGGGTTCCCTACATCACCCCAGCAGACGTTTACTATGCTGGCTCACCTTTGTCCGAAGCCGAGAGACTACGAGACAAGCGGTGGCAGTCGATTGTGCCCCGAACACTCATGTTCAAGCAGTTTTTCAGATTCATGCGACCGAATACAACTGCGGTTCAGATGGTTGAGGCGATGAAAGACTCTGGCATCACGACGCTGGTTCTTGATACCCTTCCAGAGGCTGTGCTCGTACCGCTTCGCGATGCCATATCACTGTGCCAGCCACATCCTCCCACGTCATGGTCCAAAGACCTCCTTGAACTAGTCGACCGTAAAGACATCAGTCTCATCCTGACACCAGGAAAGCGCCCCAGGACAAGCGCTTCGAAAATTTTGGTAAGGGCCGCATTGTCAGTTTCTCAAGCTACTTTTCTAACACGGGTCCAGGCACCAACTCATAATGCAACTTGGGACTTCAAACTGCTCTGTCAAAGCGTGGAAGAAATAAACAACGTTGGCTACGACGAGGGCGAGGGAACTGAGCGACAAGCTGTTATTCGTGCTTTGTTCAAGGAAGATCGTCGTTTGAACGAGGCACAAGATCTTCTCTCGACTAACAAAGCACGGTTGGTTCGACTGGAACCCAATCCAAGCTGGCCAGAAAGTGAATATCTTGAAAAGCAAAAGGAGCTTGTAACAAGGATCGCTACAGGAACTCTGGCCATCCCAGCTGGCCGGGCTCTCTTGTACTACAGTTTACGTTATCCGCTAATCACGCAAAAGTTCCATATCGGTGGCTTCAACCTCAACTGCATCGTGAAGCCAACAAATACCACTGTTGGCGTCGACAAGTCGCAGTTCTCTGAGGAAAAGGTTTGCTGGGGCTTTTTTCATCAGGGCGTTGCTGCCGGCTTAGCTATCTCACCCCAGGCCCAAGGCATCGACACATCATGGATCCTGTACAACAAACCAGGCCAAGATCTCAACAACCGTCATGCCGGCTTTTTACTTGCTCTTGGTCTCAATGGCCATCTGAAGGACGTTGCAAAATGGGTTGCGTTCAAGTACCTGACCCCGAAACATACCATGACATCAATCGGCCTTCTTCTCGGTTTAGCGGCATCATACATGGGGACCATGGACTCGCTTATTACTCGTTTGCTGTCCGTCCATGCCACAAGGATGCTGCCTCGAGGAGCAGCAGAGCTGAACTTGTCGCCGCTAACGCAGACTTCGGGCATAATGGGCATTGGGCTGCTTTACGCAAACACTCAACATAGGCGCATGAGTGAGATCATGCTCTCCGAGATTGAGCACATCGATGAAGAAGACGAAGAAGAGCCTCTGAGAAGCGAATGTTACCGACTTGCCGCCGGGTTTGCTCTTGGCTTTATCAACTTGGGCAAAGGCAACGACCTGAAGGGTTTGCACGATATGAGACTTACAGAGAAGCTCATTACTCATGCCACGACGACAAAAAACGTTGAGATAGTCCACATCTTGGATCGTGCAGCTGCTGGAGCGGTCATGGCTCTCGCTCTCATCTACATGAAATCGGAAGACCAAATTGTGGCACGCAAGATTGACGTGCCTGACTCGGTCTTACAGTTCGATTACATTCGCCCAGACATTCTTCTCTTGCGAACTGTTGCGAAAAACTTGATCCTATGGTCAAAGATCGAGCCCACCTTTGGCTGGATACACAAAAACCTTCCAGGCCCCTATCGTCCTCGCTATAAGCTCCAGGCAACCACAAAGCTGCAGTCGACCGACATGGCATTTCACAGCATCGTGGCCGGTCTCTGCTTCTCTATCGCGCTTCGCTTTTCCGGCAGTGCCTCGCCCAAAGTTCGCGACCTTCTGCTGTACTATCTCGATCAGTTCATGCGCATTGCACAGATCCCTTCATCGGCAAACCTGCACCCTAACGGGGTTCCACCGTATGATGAAGAGCTTACTCGATCGAACGCGCGAATGTGTCAAGACATCCTCGCCCTTTCTGCTTCCGTTGTGATGGCGGGAACAGGTGACATTCCGGTCCTTCGCCGTCTCCGTGCTTTGCATGGTCGCGATGATCCAGATACTCCTTATGGATCTCACCTAGCTGCTCACCTGGCCATCGGTGCTCTGTTCTTGGGATGTGGAACGGTGACTTTTGGTACCAGCAATCTCGCAATCGCTGCGCTGCTGGTATCCTTCTACCCCATCTTTCCTACGAGCGTGATGGATAACCGTTCTCATTTGCAAGCTCTCCGTCACTTCTGGGTTCTCGCCACGGAGCAACGCTGCCTTGTCACCAAGGACGTGCTCACGGGCCAGCCTATCTCAGTGCCCGTACAGATCAAAATGCGGAGCAACACCTCAACGGAGCCAATCTTGAATCGCACGGCACCTTGCATTCTTCCACCGCTTGATCAGATTTCCAGCCTCTCGACCGCTTGTGGTCCCCAATTCTGGAATATGGAGCTTGACTTCTCTAATGCGGAGGTTAGGGCGGCCTTCGAAGATACACAGAGTCTCTATCTCCGTCGACGCCCGCCTCGTGAAGGTGCTTTTGCCTCCACGCTCAGAGCACTTGGCAGTGATGACAATGGGAAGGATCCTCTGGAGTGGATATTTGGACTTGACGGCCTCCGCGGGATTATCTACGCCGATCGAGCCGTGGTGCTTGAAAGAGGTGATGATGCACAACAGACTAGCAGCGCTGTTGATGCAAGGCTCGAGATGGAGAAGGGTATCACGGAGGCTACGGACCGTGAACGCCTCGAGGGTGCGAGGTTGCTTTTCGAATGGGCTTCCGTGCGTGATCGACTGCTTGATACAAGCGTGTTTGACAGCCAAGAGACCATTACTGAGTCTCGAGCTTGCCGAGACGCTGCAGGACAGGCAGAACAGGATACTTCGTCGGAGGAAGAGGGCGTTTGGTGGATGAGAGACAGCATCATTGAGACTCTCAAGGGCAAGGTGTGGCTGGCGGCCCGTGAGGGTGAGCGGTAGGAGCGTTGTCTCGTGCTTTTGTTCAAAAACTAGGAGTATGGGCGACTTCCTTGGAGCGGGCGAGACGAGCGCGTTTAGTACTTGGAGCTGCGTCAAAAAGGAAAGGAGAACATGTCGTAATGAGCTATGAGAATAATGATTAGACATAGATCTAGCTTATTGTGGGTATGAAAAGTTGAAGCCATCAGGGCAGATGTTTCACTAAAGCTCCATCGCATCACGCGCTCACAGTCTTTCTAAGTCACTATAACTTTGAGGCGAATATATGATTCATTTCAACAATCACGTAAATTCCATTATCCCCCCTTTGCCTCTTCCCTTTTCCGAGAACGCCATGCAATGCAAACCGCATCACCGGGGATATACAGGGCTTCTATCCGCCACTCTTCGTTTCGGCCCTTGTGCTTTGCCACGCTGCTTTTGTCTTTCTCCCCATCCTTCTCATATAGTATCCTGCTTGCTCGGCTACTCGCTCTACTACACACGAAATATGACTGGTCTCCTTCGTGTAAGAGACCGTTAATTCTTCCACTTAAGCAGCAGCAGCGGGCGCGATGTTCCGGAGGAGAGCTTCCTCCGGGTTTCCCCGCGTTGAATCTTGCGTTGCCCCAATTTGAGTTGGTCTTTTATAGACACTCATCAAAGAGCCCGTTGTAGGCTCGCCTAGCTCTTATTTCGTGAGAGCGGCGTTGAGGACCTGTGTCCTGAAGAAGCCACCCTTGGTCTTCTCAATCACCTGCTGGTAGACGTTGTTGGGAGGGTGGTTCATCACCACAGTGCCGTCCTTGCTGTCGATCTTGGCATCCAGGCGTGTCTCCCGGATAAGGTTGACAATCCACTTCTCGCCATCGTCGGGGTTCAGGCCCAGCTTCTCGCTGAGGTCGCGGATGTTCATTCGGCTGAAGATCTTGCAGTAGCTCTCGCAGATGAGGTGGCGGGCAGCCTCGACAAAGGCGTCGGCCGACGAGGCAAGGAAGAAGTCGCTGCGGCAGACCTCCTGGGCCTTGCTGAGAGCCTCACGGGCAGCCTCGAAGTCGTGGGCGATGTAGAGAGCGTTGACGAACTGGGTGATGGGGTCGGTGTACTCGTAAGACTCCTGGCGGACGTAACGGATGATGTCCTTAAGTTGCTTCTGCTGGATGGAGCTGTTGCGAGCGCGGCCGCGGCCGGTGATAACGGCAGCGATGAGATAGCGCAGGATCCAGGGGCAAGAGGTCTGGATTGTGTTGATGAAGGGGGCGGAGAAAAACATCTCCAGGATGGGTTCCCGAGCACCCTCGAAATTAAAGAGGGGGAAGAGGGCCCAGTGGACCAGCATCGTTCGGTGGTCGAGCTGAGCTCGGGGGTTGTTGAAGAGCTTGGAGTCGATGCTTTCCCTCACGTTCTTGAGCTCCTCGACGGCAGAGTCCCAGTTGGTCTGGAGGATCTCGGAGGCAAGCTTGCCCCAGGTGGCGGCAGAAACCTTGTCGTTATCGGTGGACAGGACTCGGAACTGGTAAAGCATATCGGCGGCGGGACCATACTGTCCACATCGAAACTGGAACTGACCAAAGTCGTAGAGGGCGTTGACCATTTCCATGGTCACCTAGAGGTTTCTCCATTAGCCAGCCATCCGCCATCGGACCGCAGGGATGGTGCTCAGGTCACTTACTCCGTGCTGGTTCTTGAGGAACTCCAAGTTGGCAACCTTGTCACTTCGGAGTCCGTTGACGACCTCGTCCTGCGTCAGGAGGTCGGCGATCTTGGCAGTGTCCTGCTCGTGCTTCTCCAACTGCGCCAGCACCTCCTGCCTCTTCTTGTTGTACTCCTCGGGGGCGTTCTCCACGCCGTGAAGGTCGCAGTACATGGATGCGACGTAATCGGTCATGTTGGTCTCCTCGAGCAGCTGGATCTTTCCCGTCAGGATCTGCTTTGCCTTGGCGTCGTCGCCCTGCTCCTCGGCCTGGTCGCTCTCGAACTGGATCAAAGGGAACAGCAGGTGTCGGCTCAAGTGCGGCGCGATGCGGGGCATAATCGACGAGCCGTCGGCCGAGACGGCTTTGAGAACGTCCTCCATGGTGGGCGATATTGTTGTTTCGGATCGAGAGAGAAAGTCGGTCGACGAGAGGAGGAGGGCGTGAGCGGATTGTAGGGACTCGCCGCGAAAGTAAAGACGCAAACCGTGATGATTGATTTGATGGAGGGGCAGATTTTTGGTGAATTTCGCCAATCCACCGGTGGTGTGGGGTTTAGCGCTGTGCCCGGGGATTTGCCGGCGATTCGAGGTCCATGTCATGTGATCCCGAGATTTTCTGGGAGAGCTTCAACTTTTGGCGCGTCCCGAATGCGAGAGGCGTGAGTGTACGTTGCTTTGAGTTTGCCCCAGCATCACCAATTGGGCGCTCTTCTCGGTTGAACCTCATCAGTTTCTTGTTTTTCGAGAGGACTTGCTTGATACACCTGCCAATACAGCCAAAGAACTGCGCCTTGGCATCGAAACCTCGACCTCAGGACACTCTCTCAAGCCCCCGATTCTCCGATCTCACGATGCGCCTTCTCGCCTCCCAAGCCCTCTCTACAGGGCGCCAGGCGATTCTCCAGAAGCCTTCTTCCTTTTCCCAGCGATTTCCCTTCCTCCCCATCGCTCAAGCTGCTTCGGCCTCTTTCAGAACGCACGCCGGATTCAAGCCGAACCCCCTCGAGAAGCCCGTCAACCCGACCAAGAAGAAGAAGATTCCCTACAAAGAACGCCCACTGAAGCGCGCCTTTCTACCCCTTCCGACCAAGACTGAAGAAGAGCTCGCTGCCTCCCTCCCCTATATCGTTCGCCGTACGCCATACTCCCAGCTACCCGTCTATCGCAAGTGGATGTCCGGAGGCAACAGGGTGATTGTCCTTGTCAAGAAGGTTGATGGCGATCGGTCGAGGTTAGTTGAGGATTTGGCAACATCGCTAGAGGTCAAGCGACCTGATATCCGATTGAATCCTACAACACAACATATCGAGATCAAGGTAGGTGTCGTCCCCTGCGTCACGTCGAACATACAAATAACCAATTTACTTTAGGGGGATCACTTCGACAAGGCGGTAGATTGGCTGCTCAAGACTGGATTCTAAGCCAATGATGTTAAAACACAAGCCATTCAAGAGGGGGACCGAGGGGCCGGGCTGTAGAACTCGTCCAAACTGCGAGCCAGCATGTAAAAAGTGTACCATATTGACAATCCGCCAACTAGCCGGGTGACCAGAAATGTACAATACGTGTAATTCAAAGCGCATAACATGGAAACAAGTCTTTTGTTCGTATCGTCTTTGTTTGTTCTCCATTTCGACATCCCTATACACCCCGACATAAATAGTTTCATCGTCACCTTGCCTCTTCCATAAGCCATCGACTCCAGATGCAAGTCTAAACGCGGAGCGCACGCTTCAAATGACACGACTCCAATCCCATTTTCCACAAAACACTTAACATACAAGCTTGTTGGCCGGGTATTGCGATATCAATCCAAAAAAAATCCCCAAGTCATCCGGTCAATCGCCATTGGCATATTATTTTCCCAGAGCAAAAAATGTCGAGAGTTGTTGCAAGACCTCATCCTTGGCCCACTCTGCCGATTGCATTGACAAGGCTTCCAAGAGGACATGAGGGGCTGGCACAGCCTTGGCTGGTAGGGATGATGTTGGATCGTTAGGATCTCGCGCCTTCTCAGCTAGTCTCCTTAGCAATGCCACTGCGACAACAACGATGTATACCAGCTCTGGATCTTTTCGTGATGCGGTGCGTGGTCCATGAGCTTGTGGTTGCTCGTATAGTTGGCTGAGATCTCGAACGAGCCTGAAAAGATTCTGAGCAAAGTCGTTGCCAGACGCTAACCAGGCTTTGGTAACGCCAGAATCATGACCAGGTGCTATTGACGCGAGAATTTCGGCAGACAGCAGCCCTTGCATGAGGAAAGGTTTGCGTACTTCGACAAGCGAGGGGAAAGTCGGCGCCCGGCTCTGCGACTTGGTCTTGTCCGGCACAGGCGAGATAGCTAGACCAAACGCTCGGGTAAGGAGCTCGTAAGGAGGATTACTGCTAGAGTCCAACGAAAAAACGGCCTTGTAGTGACTTCGGTTCGGTTCATCGCGAGCGAGCAGTTTGGCTAGCGCGTCGACTGCGTGGGGTAGGTAAGAGTGAAGGGTGGGTTCATACGGCGTGAAGAAGAGGGTTCCATCTGAGACTGTAGGATTGGGCGCCGGCGCGAATGCTAGGAGAAATTGGAGGAGGCAAATGGCCTGCTCCCGACTGGGAATTTCCACAGAACCCGCAATGTTGGAGAGAAGAACCACAACATCCTTCATGAAATCCAGGGTGTTATTGTGTGACCGCAGGAGCATCGTTCGTGTTCCGAGATATCTGATCACGACGCAGAGGAACTTGATGACGATCTCGTCTGCCAGCACACTGTGGTTTTCGTTCTGTTCTCCGGGGAATGACAGGTTGCGCATAATCGTCGTCACACAGATTAGTCGGTCGACTGCCCGGTCCAGCTCGTACTCATCGGTGCCGAAGACTGGTATGTCACGGATGCCCCATCGCTCGATACGACAGGCTCTCACAACATCCTCGTAAGGAGACAGCTGAATTTCATCAGAGACCTCAACAGTATGTTCAGCCAACATTTCCACTTGCTCCTCGGCACACTCAACCAGCGCTTCCACCAACTCGTCGCAATAACGTAACTGGATGAAATGCAGTTGGTTCATAGAAACGGACGCGGCGGCCAGAACATCTAGAGCAAGTCGCACCTCACCGTGAATGCCGCTCTGCAGACTCTTCGTAAGGGCGCTGATATCAATGTTGCCGAGCTCTTGAAGTGGTGGAACGTCTGGCTTCCACCGTTCCAACTCGGCGCCAAGCTTACTGAAGGCGGTCAAATCAACGCCTCCAAAGGTAGAGAGCTCGCGAGCACAAGGGCTGTACTGGTCGGTTTGGGGATCGAGGCGAGGCATTCGCTCCACGACAGCACTAGGTGCGGCTGAGGCTTGTCGTCCTTCATTCTGCGAAATGCTACCAACCCTCTGCGGAGCCGGAGATGCAACAGTCGAGAAATCATTCGTACCAGCGACATCCATCCCTTGCGACATGCTGCGGTTCTGACTTGGTACAGCAGCATTGGCCTGTGGCTGCATCTGCGGCTGAGGAGTGGAGAATCCGTTAACGGGAGGTTGTCCTGGTTGCATTTGTTTCATAGGGGTCTGCTGCTGCATCTGAGGTTGCTGTCCAGGTTGTGGCATTGAAGCATGATCTAATTGTTGGCCGGATTGAATCTGCTTCTGGGGCGTGGCTTGACCTCCCATATTTGTGCCTTGGGGCTGTGGAGACTGCTGCGGATGATGTTGCTGCGGCGGTTGAGGTTGCTGTTGCTGCGTAGGCTGTTGTTGCTGTTGCTGCGTAGGCTGTTGTTGCTGATGTTGCTGCTGATGCTGTTGCTGCTGCTGTTGCTGCTGCTGCATCATTCGCTGCTTCTGCTGAGCAATCCATACTTCCTCGAACTTATAGAGGTTGCGTTCATAGATTTGCTTCAGCGTCTGCGGCACAGTTGGAATCTGGGGCGGCAGCCCAATCATTTGAGCAACATGAGGCCAACCATTGCCAGCCGTAGCCTGCTTGTAGCCTCCCTTGTTTTGTACCGCCTGGAAGAGCATCATGAGATTGACCGGTCTATCGCCGACCATAGGATTAGGGTCCAGCGGCATGCCCTTTGCGTTCATCAAGGCCGTAAGATTCTTCATAAATTGTTCGGGATTTACGTTCATCAACCTCGGCTGTGGCCTCATACCTCCCTGGGGCACTTGGCCGTTGGGCAACCCAGGCATCTGTTGTTTAGGCATCATACCACGACCCAGATGTTGCGCCTGCATCTGTGCCTGCATTTGCGCATTCCCTTGTAGCTGCTGTTGTAGCCTCATCTGATAAGCAGCCATCTTTTGCTGATCGGTCATGCCGGCGCGCTGCTGGCCCAATTGTTGGGCCTGTTGCTGACCCTGTTGCTGTTGGGGTGTGCCTGGTTGGGTTTGGGGTTGAGGCTGCTGCGGTTGCTGCTGCTGCTGCTGCTGTTGTTGTTGTTGTTGTTGTTGCTGCTGCTGCTGCTGCTGCATCTGGGGAGGATACATGTTGCCTCGCATCTGGCCCATATGTTGAGGCATTTGACCCATTTGTTGTGGCATCATCTGGCCAGCGGCCATCGCGTTCGGGTTCGGTGACGGGCGTGCATTCGAGGGCGATTGGGCGAAGTTCGGATTGAACCCTTGAGGCATGTTTTGCATATAGGGATTTGGTTGGGGCGTACCATGCTCAGATGGTATCGGTGACGCCTGAGACCCAAACTGCTGGGTACTGGGCGAGAATGGATGAGGTGACGCGGTCGCGACCCTTTGGGGCACGCTTCCTGGTCGCATCTGGTTGCCCATTATCGGTGAAGGGCTCGCGTTGGCGGAACCGTTTTGTTGAAGGTGAGAAAATTGGCCGGGGTTTTGCTGGCCGGGCTGGAAGCCGCTGGCGAAGGATTGCTGCTGGGGCGTTTCGGAACGCGTCGTTGGTAGCATTCCGGGATTCTGCCTCGGAGATCCGGCAAGGCTGTCTTCGCGGGGGCGAGGGCGTTTGGATGGAATCACCGAGTTGGTCTGATAGACGGGATTCTGGAAAGAAGGTGAGGCATTGCGCATGGGGCTAGGACCATTAGACATGGCTCCGCCTCCCATCTGCTGCTGGTTCTGGAATTGTGCGGGATTGAATTGACCCGAGTTGGCCATGAAGGCAGAGGGATCCATCATGGCACCGGCGGCGTTGGGGTCGTTCATGTGTGGGAAGCCGCTGCCATTGTGGTTGGGGACGGCGTCGTTCATCCAGGTGCTCATGGCGATCGGCCCAACAGGCTGTGCGCGACGGAGTTAGCGATCAGCAGGCACACGACAAGCCTCCATGGAGGAACACCAAGGAGACTCGAATGCGATGACGAAAGGCTGAGATGAAAGATGATGGGGGCGAGATGAGGCGGCAGTGACACGGTGGTGATGGGCAAGTCGCGTCGCGGCGTGGGTTTGGTGGAGAGTGGTGTGGAAGACCAGACCAGCGAGGAGACTTGGGTCAGCCTCAGCTAGCAGAGGCTGGGCAAATGGAGGGAAGGGCTTGGATTGGAATAAGTGGGCAAGCGAAAAGAGCTTCTCAGATTGGTTGGCAAGGTGGTCGGTGCAACAGGGCGACGCGCTTCGCTGAAGCGGGAGATGAATAGATGGGATTGACGGGAGATGGAGAGGGAGAAAGCCCCAGCAAAGCGCGCGAGCAAGAGAGCGAGCCTCCAGCGGCAGTCGCAGCCACCTTAGCACGTAGACTAGGTAGCGCGGTCTAGCAAAAAAGCGCCGGGCAGGCGAGTAATAGGTACGCCAGCCTACAGTGGAGAGCAGAGCGACCTGGGGGTGCCTGGCCAGCCAGTGAGGGAGAATTTTTCTCTCTTGTCTCCAGCTCCGTCAGCAGCGAGCAGGTCAGAACGCGCAGCGCTAAGGCCAAGGCTCCAGGCGTCACTAGACCTTGAGGGAGCTGAGAGGGGAGGACACAGCGAAAGCGAAGCGCCAGTAGTCAACTCTGTCGCATTCGGACGGCCTGGGGTAGGATGTACGGGTACGTAGAAAGCCAAAGCAGAGGGTGAGCGCAGAAAAGTAGGTCTTACCTAAGGCGCGAGCGCGTTTGCAGTGACGGTGGACGAACTGGGAGTGCGCGAATGCTCGTCGGAATTGGCCTGGGTTTCAGCGGACGGTGAAATTGTTCCATCCCTCAGGTTGTCGCCAAAATGCCTGGAGGCTGAGCCTCGCTGCGGGCGCGCCTTGTTGGCTGTTCCTGGCCTAGTGTCGCTTAGGAATCAGCTAACGAAGCGGGTCCGTAACCAATCGGAGCCATCTGCTAGCTTCATAATATCCGAAAAATCCATAAAGCTAGGGAGCGCCCCTTTTGCGACGCTGTTTCCTTAACAGAGACGCCAAGTCAGCTTATCATGTCTCTAACGCTCGCCCAGATCGTCGATTTTACCCGGATCTGACCGTGTGTTGAGCCGACATTACATGTGACAAGCATGGTCTTTGAAGCTGGTGACGATCGATAGCTTCTTGCAACACCAGCACTGAAACATGTTGGCGAAGGCTTTGGTCTGTAATGCGTTATGGCGTACGATCAGTAGGTGCCCCGTTCTGAACGTAGCCAGCCCTGTTATAATCTTGAGCCATGCCATGTTTCCCGATAGCGCGACCGCGATCCGATATGTCTGGTTGAGCAGAGATACGCAGTATGGATCGCTCTGAGCATCAGCATGGCGCCCGTTCCTTTCGAGTACAGCTCTGGCGCTTTCTAGGGATTTCGCCAACAACGCTTCCAGCAGGCAAATGATTAATGGTGGAGCCATCCTCAGGCCGTTTTGGAGCCGATGAAAAGCTGCAAACAACGGTTCGTAAACTCCCTTAACGAAACTCCTGTACCGGAAAGGACAGGTTCCACTCGGATGTCACATCAAGTGAAATGAATCATCAATGAGACATAAGCCGATCAGATGGCTTCTTGGCTGTTGAATCCCAAGCATGGATGCCAATGGAGGGGAGAACAGCGGTGCCAATGGCCTGCATATACTCATGGGATGCGTCGCACAATCTTGCATCACAAGTCTCCGAATGTGGCAATTCGTCCACCGGCGACACCCTCTGCACGCTTGTGCTGGTGCTGTCTCGCTCACAACAGATATGGCCGCAATCAGTCGACATCGGGCGCTGGCAGCGCAAGGTCGTAATTAGCCCGGGACCCCTGTGCTCATGGGCAATGGGCCTCTGGCTCGGACGCTCAATCAAGCGACCAGACAACTGGCGTCTGCAATTGCCCCCGCCAATGAGCCGGTGCTAGGCTCCAGGCAGCCATGCCGTGAACCAGATCCCGCAGAGAACGTGCCACTTGCAGCCAGGAAGCTTCCGGGTCACGTCTCCTTTTGCACCAGAATCGCAGCTTGCTTTCCTGCGTACAGCAATTTTGCCGAGCCCATGTCCAAGCCCAACGATACCAGGCACAGGCTCTTGTCTCTTCCTGTTTTTGAAAGGGGCGCAGGTCTGGTCGGCTTTGAGTCTGGGGATTGTTTGTGGTGGCGCTTGATGCGGGCTGTCCACCCACCATTGGCGCTTCCCAAGTGGATGCCAGTGGATAAATCCTTGTCGGTAGGTCGTCATGGCCCGAACAGTGGCCAGAACAGCGCCGTGTCAAGTCGCTCTGCCTCTGGAGAGCCGGTGAAGACGGTCGCCCTCATTATGTTGTCGAAAATCCTTCGTCGAGCAGTGATTGTGCTGAAAAGTCCTGGGTTTTCCTCCTTCTCATCGTCGTCGTCTTGAATGCGTGTCGCTTGTCGCTGAGTCCATATCGGCTCCAGCGCCCACTAACACCCAGCGCCTGGGGGTGCCCTGAAAACCGCCCGACATTTGGAGAAGTCCGTTCGTCTAAGTGAGCTGCGTCAAGTGAGAATGACGAGCACAACAGCAACACAGGATAAAAAGGCATCGACAAGAACGAAATAATCGATGTGAGAGAGAGCACAAAGGGCTGGGAGGGGAAAATGGGAGGGAAATGGGCAGCGAAAGGGAACGGGGGAAGGGGGCAGTTA
>JADBHU010000263.1:0-122099 GCA_017140155.1 Fusarium devonianum | reverse complement strand
TTTATTTGGAAGTCTAAATGCTGCTTCGCATCCCTACCTAGGGCCAGCTTTTGTTTGCTCTTCTTCTGTTTCCAGGGCTTGATGCTTCTCTGATGGACCATCTCATACTTTTTAGGATCGCCAATCTGAAGACTTGGTCATTGTACTGGAAAAACAGGGACGGGATTTAGTTGAAGAGAATTACTTGGTGTTGAGCCCTCTTTAGTAGCGTGATTTCCCGAATGTCCAACCTGATTCAAATATCCATCCGTAAGGCCATGCATGATACGGGGGAGCAAAGCGAATCGCGAGGTTGTACGTAAAACAGAAGCCAGCCATTGATTCTAGACGCACGCAAGGCCAACTCCCCTCGGACTTTTGCTGACAGGGCCATTGACATTGGGTAGCAGATGCAGGTGAAATCTCTTGCGAAGTTTGCAAAGGAAAAATAACACCCTTTTTCCAACATTAGTGTGTTCTCCGGCCTACTCACAAAACTTCAATGTCTCTCCACTGTACGTCATTTGACACGGCCTCGCCGTTCATGATACCATGCACGTAGGCTTCGCCGACGAGACTATACTGACTGTCATCCGACCCCACCTGTCTCAAGATAAGCGGCGTAGGACATCCTGATATAACCCACACTTGATCCCCAGAGCACGTCGATTGGAAGACGTTACACAGGTATCCCTGATCCGTGAGGACAGGGCGCCGGAACATGAGGGTTGTGCCCATCAGCCAGGTAAACAGGAAAGCGCTGTCTACGATAGGTTTCAGCCAAGCCATAAGCTCTTCGTATGCGAGGCCGGCTTCATGATCCGTGGCTGGAAGCATGCCCATTCTTCTGCAACAAGACCTGAGGTAAGCCGTGCTGGGAAATGCGTGAGTAGGATCCTTTTCACTGAGAGCGTCAAGGGTGCTCAATGAGTGGATGGCTTTCTCTACGGCTTCCGGGGCTCGGTTTTGAAGAAACAGCTTCTGCAAAGGACCAATGAAGAGCAGCAAAACGGTGTCTCGAAATGAGTCGATTTGGGGCAGCTTGGCCGGCCGACTAGACATGTCCGAGTCCCAGATTATGGTCCGCCAAAAAGCCTCCATAGACGATTGTCCAGTGAAGCGATACTTTGCCTCCATCCTCAGCAAGATCTGTACCCATCGTTCCATGGTCCCCGCGTTGACTTCCGCAAAAGAATCTCCGACAAGATCAACTGTACCTACACAGAAGCCACGGGAGTGAAGAGACCGATCTTTGACGTGAAAAAGGCTATTGGCTTTGTGTTCGCCACAAGCGTTGACCTTTCCTAGAGACTTGAAGCTGGGGCCGCAAATCTGGTTGAGACCAATGACTGGGGGAAAGTCGGGACACCAGGACGGCAAGCCGGGCGTTTCTCGTTGCCCGGGGTCTTTGACCATCGTGAGGGTCGTCAGAGTATGCGAGTCCTGCACGATCTCCGTCGCCACCCTCTGAAGCAACGTTGCGGCGCTGATCTCGTAGTCCGGGTGTAAATGCTCTGGGATATCAATACTCCGCGCTTTGGCAATGTGCTGAACGATCCCCCAAAGTCCGTATACTGCATCTCGTCTGTCTGTGGCTTGGAATCCGAACGTCCACATGAGCAACTTGAGGAGTATTATGCCGACAGAACCTTTGCCGTCTCGTTGATTGCCAAAGAGGCTCTCTTCCTCTATCCCGGCTGTAAAGTCAATCAACGGCATCGCATCAGCCCAAGGGCTTTCGTCTTCCTTGCACCACTCGCGAAGAAGTTGGATCTTCTCGGCCTGATATATGTTTATCCCCTCCAGTGAGCTCATATCGTGGCCATTCGCACCAAGCAGCTTCATCATTGCCCCAAGCAAGCCACTGATGTGTAGAAAAGTAGCCGTTGTGCCAATCTTGTCGTATGGGATGACGACACCGTTGCAGAATACCCCAACGTTCTTAGCAAGAGCTACTTCTTGGATCACCCAGACCCTGGAGAACCATTTGCTCTCGTAAAGAGTGATGAGTGCCTTAATTTCGGCTAGACTAAGCGGCGCCAGGTTGTAACGCTCTGGCATGTCGTTGACGTCAAACGCGAAGTCGTATTTCTGTTTGTGGATAATACGGCTCGTCTCTGGGTAAGCCACTTCTGCAATCCGCTCTGCAACTTGCAGTCCGAGTTCGAGCTGAGGGAATGGCTTCCCCAACCAGACGACGACCAGTTTTGCCTCTCCATAGATTATATCCATTAGGCTCACTTGTGACTGGCGCTCGAAGGGGTTGCTTTGGTCGATACATAGTGCGTCGATCCAAATCGGTACTTGTGGGCAATACTGGTCAAGGCAGAAGAAAGCATCGTAGAGATTTGGTTTGACGTGGAAGTCTTGTCCGTTAAGGAGAATCAGCATATCATCTGAGTCTTTGTACTGTGGCTTATCAGCCCGAGGCTGGCCCCACGTGTATGAGAGTGCATGGTATTCCGGCTTGGCAACATCGGACAGTTGGTACGTTACGAGCTTGATGCTGGGCATTTGACCATCTTCTGCGCGGTGATCTTGCACGAGAGTAATAGTTGCTAGGCGGAACGACGTCACGTCCAGTGGCTTTGGATAGATTGCCATACTGCGTGGCGGGTGATAGGCTTTGGGCTTCTGAATTCTTATTTCATCCTTGAGCGATTAAAGGACCACAGTCAGGATCGAAAGCGGAGAGCTTAAGGACACTGTTTCGCTGATGGTTCTCGTGCGGCTGAATCACTCCGGCCACTTAGAGCGTAGCGTCTTTGGCCGCCTCGTATTTCTCCAATAACAACTTACCCTAATTTATACGATCGATAGCCAGCCTAGGCAGATCTTCTAAATGGTAAAGACATAGTTTAGCATAGTGATTGACGAAGGCAGATCGCGTATTTGACCGTTGCTAATGAATACACTTTACGAGAGGTGTCGAGCGTGTAATCATGAGGATGGGTGTTTTGCTCCCATCGCTTTCATCTACGCGCAACAGCTTGACACAAAGTTTCGTTTTTGCCATTGAAAAACTCACGAGTTGAAACGCTAATCGCTTTCAATATGTTAAGAAACCCAAGACTGCGCCTTATTTACACGCATATTCTGTTTTTTTCAGGGTTCATCTCCGTATACCAACGGCGTTGACGGAGATGCACTCAAACCGCAACGAGGCTTTTGCTCCCTGGTATGGCCGGACAGCCCGAAACGGCACATCGAGTTTGTTGTAGCAGTCCCTGCGTCTCGGAGCTGGAACACATTAGGATAGTTTCGCGCCTTTTCAGGTCATAAAGTCGACGCCACACTCTAATCCAGAACAACGCCCCTTTATGTCCCTCTGCCGCCAATGACACATAGCGTAAATCGACGTGTCGGATGCCAACATTTCCGGATGCAGGAACCCAAACAGCCACTAAAGTCTATTTAGTTGCGCAAGGCGTAATGGCATTCCTTGTAAAGACCGGCATTCTGCCCTTGTGATAAGGCGTGGCAGTTGAGTTGATCGTCTTTTGCAAAACCCAACCGTTTTTCAAAGAGTCTATCGGGACACGAGGTGCTTCAAGTCGCAAGCGCAAACGTTTCCGCGCATACTAATTGTTAGTTTCTTGAGGTTTCTCTCTCATTTGACAAGGTTTCCAGCAGTATCCGGCACTGTTCATCTTCCTACCTTGCCCTCGCGCATGGAAAAAGCAGAGGTCCAAGTCCACTACCCTCGAGACTGAACGCCCGGCCCAATCTCCAGAGCTCAATTATTCTGATTAGAGCTTTCATCTGTACAAACATTCTATTCGTGCTGAAAGGTCCCAACTGAGTCACAGGGGCATTTTGCAGCAATCCGTTGGAAATCTGCCTTTCAGTACCCCTGATGGAACCTTCACAAAGTCTAGACCAAGAAAGCCTTGGGAAACAGGGGAGCATGACCTCGAAAAACGCCATCAAGTTCAGCTCCAGCCCTAGTGAGAGAATGGCGTTCAATAACCATAAAAACAAGCTTGGCAAAGTTCTCAGGGCCGCGCAACGCTAGTCTGTTTGCAAAGACCCTGATCCAGCCCTACCGACGCCAGATGCATCCAGCTGGGACGGTTCTAGACTGTTTTGGGCAATGGGAAACGACTTCGCCCACATAGCGGAATGCGTTTCAGTCAATGGCAATAGTGGTGGCTTCAGCAACATACTTTTTAAGGAACCCTTAGTTTCAGTGGCTTTGCTTGAGCGGAGACGGCCCAGCTTACTGGATCCCCACGAGCTGGCTGCCTTACTAGTGACTTTTCTTTCGAGGCTTGGTGGCTTCGAAAGGTTGAGTCTCGATTCAGGGTGGCTGCCTGGGAACAGTTGGAGGAGGAATTAGACAGTAGTAATGGAGTCGGTATTTAAGCTGATGATGGCCCTCTGCAAAAGAAACGGGCCTCAGTACATACCAGTATCGCCATTACCGCTGCGTTCGATACAGCACTATCCATCATGCGGTCTTTTCCGTCTTTCTTCCTTCTCGGACTAGCTGCGCGTCATGTGGTTGCCGAGCAGATATCTATCGGAGATTCGTGCATCATGGCCTCTGGCATCATAGACTGCTCAGTCTTTGTCAATTACCCAACAGGGTCGGAACCCGTCTTTTGTAAGTGCCCACGATGTCGAGCAGAAGCGTGACCATGCCTCTGGACAACCCCGTCCACACGCGCCCCAGGTCGCTGACCACATGAATCAGGTGGGCCGAACCAATGCGATACCAAGGTCAACGAAGAGTCCATCAACATTTGTCAGGCAGTCGACGACGCCTTGGGTGATACTACCTTTTCCAATCGTGCGCCAACCTATTGTGGTTGTTTACCAGATGCCGAATACTACTCCTCCGCTCCGTTCTACAAGCCAATGTTTGGGGGGCTTCTCAGAGGAGATATACATCTCTTTGCGATCAAGGCCCTCATCGACAGCGAAAGGGTATGGGATTCCCTCGTGTGATTTGGCTGTGAGTTTGGCTGACTTGAATGACAGTGTGTCACGGACGGAGGCATCTCCATCAACAACGATAGAACTGCCGTCGTGAATAAGGAGCTTACATCTACTGGCGGCTGGACCGTGGTCCGAGCCCCAGAGGTAAATCTGAGTTGTCGACTTTTTACGTTGCACATTGCTAATACCATTTTAGTATAACCTGGCACTCTACAAGCAGCTCGTCGAGGCGATGGATGGCTGCGACTCATCTGGCTGTGATGCTACCAAGCTTCGTGCATTCTTCGCCACCTACATCAGCAACTCAGAGAGTGTCACCGACAGCGAGCTCGTTCGTCTGCTAAACTACTGGCTCACGCTGTTCGAAGCTCTTAAGAAGAGGCTTACCGATGTCAACAATGCAGCCAAGGCTGTTCAGGCTCGCCTTAAGACTGTGTCCAACCGGGTCAACCAAATAAAGGCATACTCATGCCAGGGTAATTCGTGCAAGGGATCGACTGCTTCGACGTACTTGAAGAAGGGTAAGCATTCAGTTGTCTTGATTCTTGGGCCACGTGCTAACAGTCTAGTTTCTACTTTACTCTCGGCCACCAAGGCGCTCCAGAATATCTCGCCCTCTGCCGAGAAAGCTTCCAAGAACATTCCCAGGATGCAGCAGCTGGCCCGCAGTGCCATCACAAACACAAAGTCTCCAGCCGACGGGAGCTACTACGTTAAATTGGTTGACGACTACGAGCTCACATCGCCTCGCGATATCATCAAGGCCTTCCGCGTAGCGCAATCTTTTCCCAAGACTGTGGATGAGCTTCGGAAGACGCTTGACCCTAGCAACTACATCACCAGCACCTCAGCCCGAGGCAAGGCTGTTCAGAGCCAGGTCAAAGGACTTCTGGCTCCGAACTGGTCAAAGAACAAGGAATTGTCCCGGACAGCGTCATCACGCAAGGTGCGCGATGGCTTCATCAGCATCCAAAAGTCCATCAACAAAGACCTACGCGTTCCTGTGGACAACCTCGCCAAGTCGACCAAAGCTCTCCATGACCTCCTCGACAAGTTCATCTTCCGCAAGAGGAAGCTCGAGTGGAAGTACGGAGCTGCTTCATACTCGCGCTGGTCGGACTTTAACATGAGGGCGCCCTGCAGTAAGCCGAAAACAAAGACTTTCGATTCTGGCAGCGGCGGGTTCCCGAAGGAACATACGTGGACCCAGTTTTATTCGTGTGATTTTGGTCCGACCAAGATCAATTTTCCCAAGCATCACATTCCCTACATCAAGTATCGTTTTGTTCTGTAGTCTTTTATTTAGTTTGTGGCGTACAATTACTTCCAGAATATTATTATCAGCAAGAAGAGTTGTTTTCGGCACGATGAATGGTGTGACGTTTTTCTCGAGAATCTTTCGCTTGTGAGATCAATTAGGAGAAGCCGGAGCCCGCGTGGGGAGGTATTTGGCGATAGTTGCGCCTCAAAGTCGGGTGCGATTGCGCACTTGACGAGACCGTTCCCTGGTAAGACTCAATTGATAATCAGCAAAACTAATAAAGTTAGGTGCCGAGGTTGCTGATGTAAACAGACCCTTTCTCTCGGACTTTAGCGTTGGCAGAGTGTGTGTGGCAACAGTCGATTTTAAGCTAAAGGCCGAAGCGTCAGCCGGATCCGGGTTCATTTTAAAGCCCGCCCACAAAACGGTGCCACTAGGTGCACGTCCGCGGGAACTCCGTGGAAGCTCCATGGAAACTGACATGGGATGGCTCTTGTCCCTTCGTCAGCGGGAGAAGGGCGCCAGAACTGCCGAGGTCAATCGTCCGTTGCTGAACAAGCCTTTTAGCTTTACCAGAAAACGACTGTTTTGCAGACCCTTCAGACCCTTCAGACCCTTCAGATCCGTCAGAATCACAATTCTGCTCCATGAAAAGCAAAATAAAAAGCAAATCCGGGCCTCGCGTCTTCTTACGGCCGAAGTGGCGAGCGCGGATCCGAAGCGCACTGATGATTGGGAGGGAGCTAATCAAAGCCGATGGGGCACCGGAAAGCAGGTAAAGATCGAGTCTAGAAGCGGAAGAGGGGGATCCAGATCTAACCAAGTGAGCTTCTAGTGCAGGTTGATCTCCGTTGCAAGTGTCCACTGATGATATCATTCTCTGCCGGATATTGCAGCAATCACAGAAACATTCCCTGCTCCATGGCCCGAACCCCCGGAAAACTCGGCGGCGCATAGACTAAAAAGTTTTTGCTCCGGAGATAACTTACGTACTGGATCTTTTTCGTTTGCCATGCCTCGGCTTCGCTGCTAGGTTATAACTTGCCGTCGCCCATGTCCTTTCCTGGTTCCTCCTTGCTAACTTGCAAAGCCAACCCTAACCCTGCCCTTTCCCTTCCCATCACCACAACCAACCATGGCAGAATCCGACGGCTTCGAGTCCCCTGCGAGGACAAAGATCCCATACTGGCGCCTCGTTGCCGACCAGGCTGGCATAACCCCCGAAGTCCAGAATCACAAATATGAAGGCTCCGGTACCGAAGACGACCCCTACCGCGTGATATGGATCCCCAACGACCCTCGAAACCCCATGACCTTTAGCGCTGTCAAGAAGTGGTTCATCACCATGACAGTCGCCATTGCCACGCTGGCAGTCGCCCTCGTATCGTCCGCATATACTGGTGGTATCGCCGAGATTATCGAAGAGTTCAAGATCAGCCAGGAGTTGGCCACGCTGGGAGTGTCGCTCTTTGTGCTGGGATTCGCTGTCGGCCCGCTTCTTTGGGCGCCGCTCAGCGAAATGTTTGGACGGCAGTACCTCTTTATCGGCACTTATGCTGGACTCACAGCATTCAACGCTGCCTGCGCGGGTGCTCAGAGCTCGTACTCTCTCATCATCCTCCGTTTCTTTGCTGGAGCGTTTGGTTCCTCGCCTTTGACCAACGCTGGTGGTGCCATCGCCGACATGTTCCCTGCCTCGCAGCGCGGCCTCGCCATGGCCCTCTTCGCCGCTGCCCCGTTCCTCGGCCCCGTTCTTGGACCCGTTATCGGTGGTTTCCTTGGGATGCAAGCCGGATGGCGCTGGGTCATGGGCTTCCTCGCCATCTTCTCCGGTGTGCTCTGGATTCTCGGCTCCATCCTCGTCCCGGAGACATACGCTCCGGTTCTCCTCCGCAGACGCGCCGCCAAGCTTAGCAAGATTACCGGAGAGCACTATGTCAGCAAGGTCGACTTTGATCGTGGCAAGGTGACGCTT
Source organism: Fusarium devonianum (assembly GCA_017140155.1). Taxonomy (NCBI): domain Eukaryota; kingdom Fungi; phylum Ascomycota; class Sordariomycetes; order Hypocreales; family Nectriaceae; genus Fusarium; species Fusarium devonianum. The sequence continues at coordinate 113,943 of JADBHU010000263.1, read as the reverse complement.
TGGGAGTCCCTCAAGACGGCGCTGTCCCGCCCATGGATCCTACTGTTCAAGGAGCCCATCGTGCTGCTTCTGTCCATCTATATGGCTATCATTTACGGAACGCTTTACATGCTCTTCGCCGCCTTCCCAATCGTCTACCAGAAGAACCGCGGCTGGAACCAGGGTGTGGGAGGTCTGGCCTTCCTTGGCATCATGGTCGGCATGATCCTTGCCATTTGTTATACGATCCCCGCCAACAAACGCTACATCAAGGTGGAGCAGAAGCACGGTGGCTTTGCGCCTCCTGAAGCCCGCCTGCCGCCCTGTCTTGTCGGTACCGTTGCCCTCCCCATCGGACTCTTCTGGTTCGCCTGGACCAACTACCCTTCCATTCACTGGATCGCCAGCGTTGCCGCCGGTGTACCCTTCGGCTTCGGAATGGTCCTCGTCTTCTTGAGTGTCATGAATTACCTCATCGACTCCTACACCATCTTTGCAGCGTCAGTCCTTGCTGCAAACTCTGTTCTTCGATCCTGCTTCGGCGCCGCATTCCCACTCTTCACGACATACATGTACAACGATCTTGGCATCCACTGGGCTTCCTCGGTCCCGGCTTTCCTCGCCCTGGCATGTGTTCCTTTCCCTTTCCTCTTCTACAAGTACGGCGCTTCTATCCGTGAGAAGTGCAAGTTTGCCGCTCAGTCTGCCGCCTTTATGAAGAAATTGCAGAGCGATCAGGACAATATTCCTGATAATGATGATGAGAAGGATGAGGCGCGGGCTGTGACAGAAGAGCCTGAGCTACTGGACGATGCGTCAACCGAGGTTGACGAGCCAACATTTGCGCCCATTCAAACAAGCAGGACTCGTTCGACTGTTAATACCCAGCATTCGCATCATCGCACCAAGTCGTACGACGGAAACCCTTATGACATCGACCGTGTCAATACTAGGACGTCATTCACATGAAATATTTCTTTTTTGCTTCAAAAAACGATAGCATTGGCGGGATAGGGAACAAATTATATGCATAGCGAAACACATAGACTTTTAATTTTATTGCTCGTATTTCAAACCATGACTCATTTAATTATCTTTGAACTCCCGAACCCTACGTCTTTCAGAGTCACGAACCAGTGCTATTCTCTATCTCCGTGTTCTGTGTCTTGCCTGCCTTCTTTCTGATAAAACATGAGGCAATGATCATGATAGCGGCGATAGACGTGTAAAACACCCACATGATCTGCAGTGCACTCATGTAGTCGTCTCTATCGGTCGGACCCGATTCGTGATGATCCGAAATTGATGTCAACTTGCCGCTGCCAACACCCCGCTGAAGCAGAACGGTTCCAGTGACGATGGAAACTGACGTGGAAAGGTTGCGCAAAAATGTGTATGCAGACATGGCTGCAGCCATGTCTCTCTGGTGGATATGAGTCTGTAGCGCAATCATAGGACTCTGGAAAAGAACGCCGGCTCCCACACCGACGATTATCTGGAAGCATATGACCTTGGCCCATTCGCGACTTTGCTCAAAGCTGATGAATAACCCAGTGCCAAGGGTCATGAGAACTGTGCCGGACGTGATGACCATCTTGAAGTTACCCGTTCTGCGGACAATGAGTCCTCCGAGGATTGTCATGCATGACAGGGGCAGAATGAGCGCAAACAATGTGACTCCGGATATTAGAGGCTTGAGTCCCAGAATCATCTGAAAGTAAAGTGGCAGGAAAAAGTCGTATGAGATGAAGACGAAGCTGTGAAGGCACGCTACCGTGAAGGAAGCAATGTTGGTGATGCTTTGGAAGACCCGGATAGGAATGATTGGGTTCTTGGCGAATTTGGCCTCCCAGACCAGGAATAACACCAGGATAACAGCCCCAAATACAATTAAGCAGATGACTGTGACCGACTTCCAGGGCGCGATTCCGCCAGAGCCAGCTTCCAATCCGTACAGGAAACAGACGGTGCCGCCAATGATCAGCACAAAGCCTATCCAGTCTAGGCTACGGAGTCCCTCAATAAGGGGTTCCTTTTCGATGCTAACGTTGAGTTTGAAAAAAAGAACTAGCAGAGCAATCCCATCGAAAGGAAGATTAATGTAGACTGCGCCAAGAGTTGTCAGTTTACGGTTTGTCATGTCACTGGTAGTGAGTTGAACTCACAGCACCATCTCCAACTGACAGCCTGGGCGAAGACGCCGCCTAGCACCGGCCCGACCGCACTCGCAATGCCGTAGACAGCTCCGATAAGACCATAGTATTTGGGCCTTTCCTCCAAGGTGAAGAGATCGCCGATGATGATTGTCACCAGAACCGACGAGCCTCCACCACCAGTGCCTTGCACCACTCTTCCAGCAATAAGTGTGGGACCCGAGTTTGCAAGCGCGCAAATAAGACTGCCAGCCATAAATACAGCTGCTGCCGTCATAATGGTAGCCTTGCGGCCAAATATGTCGGATAGCTTAGCCCAGACGGGGCTCGAGGCTGTGGTGGCCAAGGTATAGCCACTTCCGATCCACGCGTAATCCTGGGCGGAAACGTGAAGCTGCTCGGCAATAGTTGGTAACGCTGTGGCGACGATGGTAATATCGAGGGCCCCGAGGAACAGAGTCAAACACAGCGAGAGCATGATCAGACGGCGCTGCCATGTTCCCATCGGTGGGGGTTGGTAGGGAGCTCCGGTCTCAATCGGCGCAAGGGAGTGACCCTGGCTGTCCTTCTCGGCATTTTGCGTCTGTGGTAAATCGGACATGATGCTGCTCACCAGCACGAGAAACGGCTTTTTAACTTGCACAACGCAAGATCGAGCAGCTTTTGTCGCAAAAAAAAGTGGTCTGTTTATCCCTGTGCCAGGCTCCGTTCGACCCCGTTCGGCTAAAACCACCTTACGGTTTTGGGACAGGGTTATTAAATCGGGTTCTTAGATAGTGCATCATCTGGGTGCGAATTTAAATTGTACCATCGTTTAGGTTACCTATCATTCTAGTAATTCTGCTCAGTGTCGATGTTGAGGAAATCTTGTATATGCGCCCTTGGCAGAAAACATTCAGCTTGTGACTATCTCGTCATTACGTGCTGTGGAGAAGCCATATCAGCGCCAGACAGTTGGCAACAAAACGTCAACAAGTTTGAGCATCCGACCCAGAACAAGCAAGCCAAATCTTTCCTATTACCTTGGATGGGTCTTGAGAGCGCCTCATGTTAGGAAACTCTTTCATCGACCGACACCACATCATTCTTCTCGCTATTGGTTCCGTGAACATGAACAGTCCCTCCAATGCTTCCAATTTGTTCCGTTCTTAGACAAACTCGTTGCGGACAATGCCACCCACTAGATTAAGCGTTGTCCCATCCGTCAAGCCCATTATGATGATAAAGACCAAATCTTGGACGCTGACCTTGAAATTGTCGCAAGATGGACGCCAGCACGTGATGAGATTCCAGCGGCGTAGTAGCTCCTAGTCAAATCGCGCATGACCCGAGGACGTCCTGCTCCTCCATATTTGTCTCAAAGTTGGGTCGTCCGCCATGGATTCTTTGCCTCAAGACCTCGTCGACCAAATCTGCTTCTATCTGCAATCAAGAGATCAACTTCCCGATCAACGAGAGCCGTATGGCGAACGAAAGAGATCCTCCCCAGCTCTGGCGCCTTTAGCCACGGCGTCGCGCCGACTCCATGCCTCAGTAGAGAGGCTAACGTTCCAGTGCATCAAAATCACCAGCGACGACTTGGCCAAGTTCAGTGAAATATTCACAGTTGCAAGACGTTCCTACCTATCCGACTTGACTTTCACCGCAGTCCTTCCGTCTTACGATGCTGCAGCCGCACAACGAGCCGAATCGCCAGCAGAACGTAGCGCGAATACCGAAAGCTTTTCACAGTCCATATCGTCGTTGTTCCAAATCCTCAAATCGTGGGAAGAGGATCCGGTCGTCGTCACGTCTCCTCTGAAGCTAGCTATCAACCACCCAGTGTCCCACAGCGACGAACGTTGCCCGAACATTGTTACCCCATGGCGAACATTCGATGAACGCAACGGTATCTATGAAGGCCGCTACCTGCACTCTTATATCGACTTACCACAACTGGACGAGCTACCAAATCTGAGTCGCGTGAGACGCCTCACGATGCAGGAACCCAGAGATAGATATGCGCATCGAAAGATTCGGCCGAAAGCCTCCATACTCCTGGCGTCCAAGATGCCAAACCTCGAGTACATCGAGCTCACGCTGGATGACAATGAAAAAAGATTCCGTCATCTTCGTAAAACCAATCGGGATGAGGCTGCGCAGGCCCTAGCATCTCTGTCTTTGCCACATCTGAAAAGCGCCGAAGTACACTTTTCTATGCGAAGATATCGCGACGAGACCATTTCACCGCCTGTACTTTGTGATCCCAACATGCCAGATCCTCTCAGCTTGGCACTCTGCAATCTTTCTCAAAACCTGGCAGATCTGGAATTTACCGGGGTCTTTGACTCTTCTCTCATGCGTCCGTTGAGCGACACGCCCTGGCCGAATCTTAAAACCCTCTGCATCAATTTTCAGGTCGTTACCCCATCGGGTGGATGGAACTTTATTAGTCCAAATGGCCGGTCTTCTGCTTCCTCCACAGACAGGCACTCTCTTTTAGTGTCGGACAACGCATACTCGAATCTTCACGTGGAAGCATTTAGCTTCAAGGGTGAAGCCGATATGGCTCACCAGTCTCCAGAAGATAGCTTCCGCACGAGAGCAAGCGAGGAGACACTCGTTCCCTTCATCGACGCTTATGTCGGCGCAATCTCACGTATGCCCAGGCTCACTGCAGCTTCAATAGGCTGTTACATAGAGGCTGCCTGTAAGGAAGTCAGCGCCGGTGAGCACATGGCGAGTTGGTTCAACATTGCATACTATGCACCTTGTCCTAATGCAAAGAGGTTTCCACCAGAGCTGATGTGCCCGGACTGTTTGCGCAGGCCCACTCGTCAGCTGGTGACTTGGTTATTAGGATGGGTGCCAAACGAAGGTTTGAAAGTGAAAATGAGAGATATTGGAGCTACCTTCCATCCGGAAATTATGGTCGAGAAGGACATGTTGATGTTTTTCAAAGAGCATGAAGTTGAAGACGAGGATGAACTTGAATGAGGACCTGTTTGTTGACGGTCAGCTCAAGCCCACGGCACACCATTATTCCTTCATTATTGACCCAGGGTAATTTTTCATATGATTTGCTTTATAAGCTTTGGATACTTTCGACAAGGCTAAGTTGGTTGGTACTAAATTGCCATTTTGAAGGGGGTTCGTGTTTAATACGACATGCGACTGTTAATGAGCCTGACGAGTCCCAGACCTTTCCACTCTCCGAGCATCTCTCTTCCGCAGTGCGTCACTTTGGCGAGACCTAATGTCATCTCGTGCTTTTTGCATTTGTACACCATAAGGAGATAACGCAGTCTACTCCACAAAGATTTGATCTGATGCGAGGGGTGCGAAGTTGCGCCCAAACCCCTTCCGAGGCTCCTTGATATGATCCCTTGGAACCCGCCACAGACAAGCTTCCAGGTCACTGATGCGCATTTCTCTCGGTTTCCTCCAAAACTGAAAGCACACTCTACTAAAGGCCGCATAGATCAGTGACGGCATTGTGCTGGTTGACTGAAACTTGAAGCCGGCCAGACGGTTCGGCCCGGCTCGGTACAGAGATGCCCGCTGACACCATCCACTCGGATAAGGCTCAGTGAACGGAGCCACTTCCTTGATAGTTTGGCCCGGTGGGTCCTGATAACATGCCTGAGTTCTCATTGGAGAGCTCCCTGGGCCATTGGACTGGGCCATTGGACTGCGGCAGATTGTAGATATAAAATGTTTAAGAATGAGATCCGATTCCAGATTCAGGCACTAATTACGCCTGTTCCCTTGTGGCAGTGCCGCCGCAGTGCGCAAGATACGTAGCTTTGCGTCTTACCATTCTGGGCCTAACGCGCTATACACGGTCATGTGACGAAGCTGCGTTAAAACGTACGAGATCCATGAATTCACTTCACTTTCAACATCTGAATAAGTTCTCTATCTCTCCATCCGACCATTGCCTTTCTCAAGCCTAACGGAAGACTCCGAATCACAATGGGAAAACCAAAGACCAAGAAAAAGTCGAAGGTCAAATCGAGGACGACGAGCAAACTGAGTTCTGCTACCCATGCCCAGCAAGAGTGTATGTTCTTTCAGCGCCTACCTCAAGAACTTCGCAACAAGATCTTCTTGCACCTCTTCTCTTCAACAAGACTGGCATATGGCAAGAGGGCCGTGAGCCGGATGGGACGTCTTGCTATCAAGCCCGCCCCGGATGCTCTCGCTTTGCTTCAGACTTGCCGTCGAGCTAAGGAGGAAATCGGAGACACCTGGATCGCCAAAGTTCTCTTCAGTTTCGAAGAGCCTGAGGCAATGCTAGACATATTGGCACCCCTCTCTACCAAGAATCTATCGAAAGTACGGTTTTTGCAAGTTGTCGGCGATCCCCTGATGCTCTCATTTGAAGATGGCGACGTATACTATCGGCTGGCTGCCGCACTCAGACTTCTGCCCGGTCTTCGTCTCGATACACTGACGGTGCTGGGCAGCCGGGGCACGGTAATAAGCTACGATACTTTGAGTGGGCTCATAAGGGAGAGCGCTGGGTGGAAGGAACTTCGCTACATTAGCCATACCTCGAACATCTTGGCGTTTGCAAAATTTCATCGACATGGCTTGGAGAACAACGAATTAGAGAGTCACAGGTATTGGCGCAAGCCTCAGCCGGCCCATTGGCAAAGCGTACTGGAGGACAGGGATGGCGTTGCCTCGAAACCCTCGGTCGTCATTTACCGCTCAACGATGTCGGACTCTTACGGCTCAATAAATGATGCGGACAAGCGCGTTCGATTCGAGCAGAAGGTACCAGAAAGCACAGAAGCCAAGCGCACCTTTGGCATTGCCGAAGATTCCACACTATCGGCGGACGGCGAGAGCAACAAGGAAATCCTGGTCGTTGTCAAGAGGGGACTTGGCATCGACTATGAACAGAAAAAGGACTCGCCGTTTATTGACAGCGACATACGCGAAGTGATGCCGGGGAAGACCTGGAAGCAAATTCGTTATGAGTGCATCGACCACATTTTGTCAAGCGAGGACGACGACTGGCCGTTCAGTGATGATGAGGATGATAATGATCCGGCAGAGCTTGATGCATACGAAGATTTTGACGAGTTCGCATGGCCCCCCTATCACTTCACAGCCTGATCAAGGAACTAGCAGTTATTAGGACAGCCCTTGAATCGATGTCATATGAGAAATAGCGAGGGACTGGCAAGGGCTTGTGGAATCGCGGTATTGTAAAGAGTTATGTATAGTAGCAGTAACTGATGACTCCATTAATTCATCTCAGAGAACAGCGTGGCCAAGGTGCATATCTTTCATGCCACTACTCGGGCTGATCAGGGATGGGGTTCTATGCTTAATCAAAGAAAGACGAGCATTTGACCTTGTAGTTTCAATAATTCCAATCTTCTCCCATATACACTTCGCAGTCCATAACTAACGTTTCAACATGGGACCCTTCAAAAGCCCCTTCCAATATGCGTCGATGGCGTTTCAGCATATTCTCGTATTGAATTGCTACTTGCGTAGTGGGTAGCGAATATATCCTCCAAATGATCTCGAGACGTTGAAGTGCCGGGAAATCTCCAGAGGCCACTTGCTCGCTCAGATACAGGATATCCTTCCATGCCTTGTAGTCAGGGAGTAATATAACTGAAAGGTTCTTGACCGTTTTCGGTACAAGCTCAGTCAAACATGTGGGTTCGTTGAAGGCACCACCTGCTTCCTCAGACAGGTACCAGTGGCGACAAAAGCTTGTTTCATCTAGGCGAAGCGTCTCCAGCTGTTTGAAATCGGCGAGCCGGGTTCCGTCAATCTGCGCCGAAGTGTGCATCTCTTGGTTTTGAGAGAAGCCGGCCTCGCTGATATCGAGATCAAGATGCCGCAATGTCTCGCGTCTTGATTCCAGGGCATTTAGGAAGCGGAGTGGCGATTGATGGGGTGATATGTTTTGGACAAATGCATTCGAAGCTGAGAATTTGAACAACTCTAAATTCTCTGCGTACGTAAACATGTCTCGCAATACTTGATATTCAACTCCCTCGTCGTCGTCTTCAATGGCAGAGAAGAGGAACTCTAGACTCGTCAACTGCTTCAGCGCAGGTGCAATCTTGGCAACGTCTAGGGAGTGGTGTTTGTGCTCTTGCAGGTCTATCAGTCCTGTCGTATGGTCTAGGACCAATTTCTCCAGATGAGTTGTGGCGCTTAACAACTTAGTCACTGGAGGGACGGCGAGACCAAATCCCCATTCAGACTCGTTATACAACCTCAGATAGCGGAGATGGACGAACTCTGGGACATGGCCGACGTGCTTCATGCGCCTAGAGACCAAGTTGAAAGAGGTCTCGTGCATGTAGCCATTGTACTCATCGATCTCGACAGACATACTTTCAACTGCTGGGCACAGCGCCATCAAGAGATCCCCAAACGAGTACTGTTTTGCTGCTTCTTTTTCTTCGTCGGTCTCTAGATTCGGATAGCTTTCAATGCCGACCTGCAATCTCCGAGCCACGTCGTTGTGGTACTCGATATTTATGTCGTTTATTGGGCCAGGTAAAGGTAGATCCAGCACCTTGACCCATCCCGGGAAATTTGCTTCGTCTAGCGCACGAACAATGTTGCCATACGGTGTGAACCTGCAGGGCGCGTGGAACAGAAAAGGTAGAGCGAGAGAGCGAAATTGCTTTGAGGTCATCGAGAGAGCTCTGAGAGCTCCATGGGATTCCTCTTCGTCGGGTAGGCGCCTAAATGCCGCAAGGCAGCAATGGCTGCATAGCTGAGTGCAGATGAGGCTTTGTATCTCCGTGGGCAGGTTTCCCAGTGAGGCTAATGAGTCCGGGCCAGACGCACTACTCATCCTGAGGGGTTTCGGCTGGGTTCGACCGTTGATGGTTGAATCATGTATAGAAACTGCGTTTGACGATCTTGCCTGTTGTCGCGAGTTTATCCGTGGGGTCCAGGCTTGGCTTACCGCCCACGTGCCCTGGCCAAAGATTGAATCACCAACGGTAATGACGCGGATCCCTGCCTGAAGACCTGGTGGTCTCAACTTTAGAGGTGCTTGAACCTGCCAAGCACTTGCTTATGTCTGACTCCGTATCTTAGCCCCGTAGCAAGTTTGCATTTAGAGGTTGGTGCACGCTGTGGGCGACTAATTCCCCCTTGCCACCAGTTAGATCGGAAGATCAGAAACGGTGTCACCAGGCAACGAAATCAGATAGGCAAAGATGACAATCGAGGTTTAATTGAACGGCACACAGCGTGAGTTTCCTTTATGCATTACTCTGTAGCACAAAGCCTCGTGCATTGCACCAGTTCTGGGCTGTCTAACTACTTAGTCCGCCGTCTGCTTTTCAAGCCGCTCACGATGCAAACTTTGCAAATGGGTCAACTGTTGGATCCGTGTTGCGCACGTACTCCGACCCATCCGCGGTATCGTCTGCCACCTCTTGCCCGTACTGCTCAGCAATAAAAGCAAACATCATGTCAATACCTGCTGAGATACCCGAAGATGTCCAGACATTGCCGTCAACGACCCATCTTGCCTCTTTCAGCCATTTGACATTTGGCCCTTGAGATTGTACCTGTTCCGGCCGAGTCAGTCTGCAAGACGAGTATAGCAAGAAGAGCGCTTACCCAAGAGAACATTCTTTTATTTGTTGTCGCCTCTTTGCCGTCAAGCACGCCAGCCTGGGCGGCTACGGCACTTCCTGTGCAGACGGTCAAGAGATATCTCAACTTTGGATATCTTTCTTTGATAAACTCCCGCACTTGTTCCACTTTACTGGCGTCGCGCGTGCCCATACCACCAGGAACCAGCAGAACCTCTATATCCTCTGGCGCATTCTCATAGGTATGAGTAGGGACAACGCTCTGTCCAGTTCTCCCTGGTGCTTCGTCAAAGAGCGTAGATACGGGGTCGAGGGACGTGTGGAGCAGAGAGAGTGTGAGCGGCTGTTGCTTGGACATGAAATTGAGGGCATCGACGGGGCCAAACACGTCGAGAGCTTGGAAGCCCGGGAAGAGAGCAACTGCGTATTTCGTTGGAGGAGACATGGTGCTGGTGGGAGGGCTTGGATGGAAAGGTGAGGCAGTGGAAGCTGCTACAAGATGTCGGAAGACATCGTCTTATATTGCTCGTTGCCGACGTGAGGGGTAAGATCCGCGAGAGTGAGCATGTATTGCTTAATGGAGAGCTTCGTCCGCGTCGATCATTTGTCAGCAAAGGCACCATAGAATCACCAACACACAATCTTATAATTGAAGCATAGAGATATGCGCCGCGTTCCTATAGCGACCCGATTACTCATAGAAAGTCGTACCGTGGAAAAACCTGTTCGTTGATCCCCTCACTACAAAGCTCTCCAAAACGTAGCTATGAAAGAAGAATGTCGAACTAGGTGGTTTTGCTCGGGAGCCTCGTTCACCGAATCATTTATAATATTACTAAACTACCTAACCTTCGATAAACAATGGACGATAAAGGTTGACAAGCGATCTTGACGCAGTCACGTTGAACTGCGGCGAAGTGGATGGCTGGGGGCACAGATAATCAATAACAACAACGACTAGGTTGCCTTGAGTCAAATCAGAGTCCAACGCATAAGATCGAAAACGGTTCAATCCGATTCGATTGTTGTCTATCGAAAAACCTGTATATGACACAAATGCTATATCTCATTTTTGTGGTGCCCCACGAGTTTACACGACCATCCAGGGGGCAGCAATTAGGGTTCAGTCCAAATAAGAGGCGCCAATTGCAATTCGGCCGATTTCCCCTTCTTCAACCTCGCAGAAGCAATGGCACAGAGCTGACTTGTTAGATTCTCTCAAGGCACGAAGCCTTCCATGTGACGCAGATCGTAGAGCAGCGTGGTCTGACGCTCCCGGACTTAAGAGTCTCGCCTGTGGCGGAAGAACAGATTAGGTTGTTAGCTAGTAAGTAAAGTTTCCCAGCTCCTAATAAAGTCCGCTTCTCCACGATGTAAATGAGGCCGCGATGACGAGGGACGGCCTTTCGCAACGATCGTAGACCCCGCAAAATCCACTCCGGCATTGCGGACTTTTGCGGCTTCGACAGCGGGAATTATATAGACACAGTTCGTCATATGCTATATAAAAAGGTTGTGGCTCCATGACTACACGGATCAATCACTAAAAACTTCACTCCATCTTCAATAACACATTCTAACCCGATTAATTAATCACAATGGCTCTTCTCGACAACCTAGCGGTCCCCAAAGGCTCTACCGTTCCAGTTACAGGTGCGAATGGCTTTCTGGGCTCCCATATCTCCAAGCAGTTTCTTGAGTATGGCTACAAAGTCCGCGGGACCACACGGAACCCGGAGAAGCACTCCTGGCTCGCAGAGATCTTTGATAAGGACTACGGAAAGGGAGCCTTTGAGTTTTTCAAGGTCCCCGATATGGCTGCTGAAGGTGCTTTTGATGAGGCTGTGAAAGGTACGTCGCTGTTGCAATGAAATTTCACCAGTTACAAAGTTCACCATGGAATACAGGTGTTTCTGTCGTTGCACACTCCGCGTCTGTCATGTCGATGGATCCCAATCTAACAACGTCATCCCCGCTGCAATCAGCGGTGCGGTTAATGCTCTAAAAGCAGCATATTCCGCACCCAGCGTGAAGCGGTTCGTTTACACCTCGTCGTCGGGTGCTGTGGTCTCGGCGTCCCTGAACAAGCCTGGCATCGTTATCACCGAGAAGACGTACGATGAGGATGCCATTAAAGAGGCATGGGCAGACCCACCTTATACACCAGAGCGCAGTGTTGCCGTCTATGGTGCGAGCAAGGCACAGGCGGAACAAGCGATTTGGAAGTACCATAACAAGCACCGGCATGAGCGCCCTGATCTGGTGGTCAATACCGGTATGCTAAAACAGAAGTTTCTTTGGCTGCTTTAGCTAACCCTCCTTCAGTGCTCCCAAACGTGAATTTTGGCGAGTCTCTCGACCCAGTCCGCCAAGGGTTCCCCAGCAGCTCCGCGATGCCTGCCTTTCTATACAAAGGACAAATCTTGTCCGTCCACCACGCCATGGTCCGGCGTACGTCCCACTCGCACATACAGTTTAAGTCGCAATTTTGCTAGAATATACCATAGAGTACTTCATTGACGTCGACGATACCGGCAGGCTTCATGTCGCTGCAGCCATCCTTGAACATGTGAGAGATCAACGAATCTTTGGTTTTGCCGGACGCTTCAACTGGGATACCGTTCTGGGCATCTTCCGCGAACATGAACCGTCCAAGAAATTCCCCGAGAACTTCTCAGGAGGTGAAGATCCCAACGAAATCGAGCCGCGCGACAGGGCGGAACAGCTGCTACGCGATCTAGGACGTCCGGGCTGGACGACTCTGGAAGAGTCAGTTTTGAAGACTGCCCAAGGTCTGCGCGATGCCGGTGACCAAATTACGCCGACTACATAGGAGAACTTTGGACTGTAGGAAGAGTTGATGAGCAGATAGCTGAACGCTTTGGGTTGGAACTTTGAAGACAATGTTGAATACCGCATCTAGTGCTAACTGTTACTTTGTACATCTACTGGCCCACCCTCCTATCACGTGGTAGAATATGCGGTTTCGTGAAAGGCTGTGGGTTGCTTAATAAAATCTAATAAGATCTCGTAAGTTTGCGTGCCGATGAACAACTCCCCCATACCAGACTCTGTCGGCTAACGGGTCTTTGGCGTTCGGCTAATGCTGATTGCCGAACGCGGATTTTACATGCCTGCCAAACATGCGGGGACCCCGCTGGACGGCCGGTTGTGCGCTGCTGCTGATGTAACGCACAGCGAGTAACGACCATAACAGCGACTGTCAATTAATCAGATCCCAGTAGCGACCAATGTCCTATCTTGAGTCTTGGGAAGAATTTGCTAATCCAAATCAGCGATGTGGAATCTTGGAAGCTCGAGCACTTCGTGTCGCTATCGAGACGTCATAGGCTTTTGAACCCCTCAGTAACACGACGATCCATTTCGCTTTGGGAAGCATTTCTATGAGAGTTTGGAGATGGGCTTGTGTGACCCCGAAAAAGCCAGAGCAAGACTGAACGGGCATAGCCACTCCTCCCAAAAGCGTCGCACGTGATGGATTGTAATGTGAAGCTGAGGGGTAAGGAACAGGAGAAAACGAGTATGAAATGCTGACGTGCACTTTGTCTTTGGCATCAAACGTCTGCGATACCCAGTTGAAGTCCAGACATGGATATCTTTGCGACACTCCCACCGGAGCTTGTAAGCCCCATCTTGAAGAACCTGCCGGATCTCAGAAGTCTCTACGGAGCCACAGTTTCATCGCCCTATGTCTTCCATTTCATTGGTAGTCCTATGGGGGTTGACGTCGTTGAAAGTGTTCTTCAACAGCCATTTCCAGCCATCGCGTTGACACCTTGGATTCCGTACCTTTTACGACTAGTTGCTCTCGTCCGGGGATGCACGGCGTCGAACCCACCAGCAGCTAGTCTCACGTCCTTCATCACAACATTTATCATGCCCACTACGTATCAGAACGCCCGTGGCGAGCCCGTCCCCGATCTGCAATCTTGCCCGCCAAGCTCTGTGCCAGAAATCCGGTTGCGTGGTGTCATGAATAGTGAATCACACACCTTCACCGCCAGGGAACTGCTGTTTCTCGTTTGGCGGATTGACTCTCTAGCTGCTGGCTGTTTCCGGTTCTTCCGCCGTCGCCTTGACAGCACCCAGCCGCAGCATCTCACAGACAAGAGCTTCCAGCTTGGTCGCATTCCGTGGAGCACCCGTCCGGATGGACGTTCTTGGGGTCAGCCTTACGCTGTCAATGCGGGCGGACAGGCATCGTGGTATGAGATGCAGCGGATCACCCTGGGCCTGTGGAGCCTGCAGCTGTGCTATGAGCTCAGCAATGCTGCTTCCGAGGGTCGTATTGCATGGTCTGACGCCGACGTTGAAAGGCTCCGCAATATGGGCTCTGGGATGTGCCCGACAGGCATGAAAAAGAGCAGTTTGTGGATTGCTCGAGAACCGCTCTGGGCGGCTTTTACTTATGTGCAGCACCTTCAGGGACTGCCACTTGATAGTCCTTGCGTAGGTCACACAGATATCGAGAACAAGGGTTTGGATATGTTTTTCAACACGGGCTTTAGTCCGCTGCCAGAAGGGCACCTAGCCCTTCCTCATCCCGAGTCAGCAGCTGGTGGCGGGCTCCAATGGACACAAGCAGCACCGTCCCCTCCTCCCTTCAAATGCATCAACGAACAAGACGCCTTCACGTACCACTGTCACAAGGTCCTCGTAGGTGGCAAAGGCCTGCGCTGGGCTGGGCCGCTCTTATGTCCTAGGGGGACACCGCGCCTAAGCGAGGGACTACTCTTCCGCCCATTCCGCCTTTTGGGATTTGGCATCTGGGACGATGAGAGACTGGTTGCGATGGAGATGCTTGATGACGCGACGTGCAGCAGACCCAGGAGATTCCATGTTTGGTGCCAGGATCAGGTCTTTACGTGGATGAGTCTGTTGAGTGGTGAGCAGATGAGCGAGCTCCGTCGGTATCAAGCGCATGCGGAGGTACGGACAGTGGGAGCTTGATCACGGATTAATGTGACAATGTATGAGCTGTAATTGCCGCGCAGCGTGTAATGGTAAATGTTACGGTACGACCTCAAAGGAATATCGATCTCTCAAATTATTTCGGGGATATTCCTCAGATTAATCTGTTTTCCGGTACGAGGCATGTTGAGGAAGAATAACGCTCTCGCTGGGCAGGAGCTACAGTGGACCAAGCGCGCTGATGTCCGTGCAGTTAAGGTAAGTAACGCTAAACGCAGCATCATCAGCGGGGGTTGCGCGAGATACGACAGATAGACACCTCAACATCTTAACAACACCCAATAGCATCGCGGCCATGACCGTGTTCGACATCGATGAGGAGGACAACCTTGCCCGTATGCGGCACGGCGACCTCTACTACGCCTTCACCCCAACGCTCGTCGCTGCCCGCAAGCGCTGCGGCCGCGCCGTCGCACGACTCAACTCCTCTGGAGAATTGACTCGCCGACAGATCGCCGAGCACTGGAAAGAGTGAGTAGATTGACTTGACGATCTAGTGTGTCTGCCTTACTGACCGCTCGCAGGATCACAGACAGCGACGACCCTCTGCCTCCTCCCGCCGCAACGGAGGATGAAGAAGATGTTGTCCTCCACGAATACCCTTGGATTGAGCGGCCCATCAACATTGACTACGGCACAAACGTCAAAGTGGGGAGCAACGTCTTCATCAACTTTAACTGCACCATCCTCGACACCTGCACCGTCTCAATTGGGTCCCGGACTCTTGTCGGCCCCAACGTCTCCTTCTACAGCGGCACGCATCCCCTTGACCCGGAGCTGCGCAACGGCACAAACGGGCCGGAGTTGGGCGGCCCGATCACTGTCGGTGAGGATTGTTGGATAGCGGGAAGCGTCATCATCCTCCCGGGCATCACCATCGGGGACGGTTGCACAGTCGGAGCTGGAAGTGTGGTCACAAAGGTACTAGGACTTTACTTTATTCCAAGTGGACTGTGAGCAGCTAACATTTCTTACAGGATGTGCCGGCGTATCACGTTGTC
This sequence comes from Fusarium devonianum, assembly GCA_017140155.1. NCBI lineage: Eukaryota > Fungi > Ascomycota > Sordariomycetes > Hypocreales > Nectriaceae > Fusarium > Fusarium devonianum. The sequence continues at coordinate 98,244 of JADBHU010000263.1, read as the reverse complement.
GCGGGAAATCCGGCCAAGATTCTGCGGAAACTCGAACGAAAATCGAAGCTGGAACAGGATGTCAACGGGAATGCCGGAAACCCCTGACACTAATTGTATCTTCAAGCGAGACGAGACTGGTCTCCAGTGCAGACTTTTTCATGTGGTCAATACTGGGCAAGGGAGACTGGCCGATAGCTACTGCAAAGCTGCGGTCCGAAAAGCAGCCAGCGCACAACGTTATAGGAATCCTACTCTTGAGGCCGGAGCTACACCAACCTCGACCTTTATACGAAGAGCGCACGACACTTCCAGTCGCTGACATATCCTCGCTTTGGTAGCGCAAAAACTGGGGTAGTATTGTTACACAATTACCTAGGAACTAAAAGCCTTCAGACGAAATGTACATATGGCCCAGCCAACATGATTCTGAAAAGATATCCTCATCTCCATTCCTAACCGTCAATCAAGGCTTGACTGGTCGCAAATGCGCCTGAGCCAGGTTCGTGAAGAAACTTGCCCCGAGAATCTTTGTTGGCGTCAGTGGATCCGTCGCATTGCAAACCTCCGCAAAGTGTCCGTTTCTCTCCAGCTTCTTCTTCAAGTACTGGATGTATTCTTTCAGGGCACACGAGTTACCCGGCCCGTTCTGGCACGAGGGCAATGGGTAGACGGCATCGTTGATGCGAATTCGTACAAACGTGCTGCTTGTACCGTTGGAATGCTTCTGATCCACCTCGTGGCCAAGCCTCTTCGACGGATGCACATAAGTAGAGTTGTTTTTGCAGTTGAGCCGCTCAAAGGCAATGGTTCCGCGCATGGGAGAGATGTCGGAGCTGCGCCAGAGCCGGTCCTTGGGGATATGGTCGAGGGGCAGAGGCTCTTGCTCATCATACACGCCGGTAGCGACGGCAAGTTCGTTCAGTTGACCATCGTTGAGGAAGCTGACGAGAAGCTTGGGGATCTTGAAGGCGTCACCGTCAAAATTTTTACCGGTGGCATCAGGCCCAGCAACGAAACGCTGCATCAAAGAGTCGAGGAATGGAACCATCATCTTGGAAGCCACCTCGGCTCCGGGACCGACGCCGTAATAGTATCTAAGGTCCTGTTGGTACTCGTAGCTCTCGAGCTCGTCCTGGGTGAAGGTATCGCAAAACGGCGATAGGCGGCCGGTAATCTGAGACTCGTACCCGCAGATGTATGGGAAGTCATTCCATTGTGAGTCGTCCAAGGTGAGTTCCCCATCAATGTACTGCGACAGACGCTTGATAAAAGAAGGTAGCCAGATGTCACGCCATACACTTGTCTGCTTGTCGCTGTTATCCTTGAACGAAGGGCACATGTCTGAAGGAGCCAAAGTATCGCCCAGATGAGCAGGCATGTTCTTGCCAGTCACGGACACGACAGTGCCCAGTGATGAGTTGGTTCCCAAGTAGCCCTGAAGGAACAGCTTGGCGGTTTGGAGCACACGTGTGTAGTTATTGGCCCAAACCAAAAAGTCGTCACCCTCACGGTAGAGGTCTGGATATCTATTTTCAGGGTAAGTCACATGTCTGAGACTCAAGTGAGATGTACACACCTGATCCGTAGGGTATATCCCATGTCAAATAATTCCTTGTAGCCAGTCTTGCTGAGCTGCGCAATTTGCATGTCGGGATCGGTCAAGGGTGTGTCCCACTCATGGAAGAAGGACAATGGCCCAGTAGCGCTATAGTTGCTCTCCTTGAACTATTGACGCCTCTGCGTTAATTCTTGAATTTTGGAACAGGCAGCGATGTGAGAGTGCTTACACGACTGGCCATATCCACCCAACCGTTGTGAGCCCCCGAGTCTGGATACCGAGATCCATGGCGGGATACATATGCAGCTTGATCAATACGGCAGCCTGGTGGGATGTCTGATGAGATACCAGCGGCATCAGGGCCTTGATACAGGTTAGTCTGAAGACCATCGTCATCTACAGTGGCTGTTCCCTACCGATATGCCATGGGCCGTTGGCGCCAAGGTGTACTAAAGGATTCTTTGCTGCTGCTGCATCTGGAAGGAGCACAGGCTGAACGGGATCAAGTAGTGTGCCCGCCCCGGCAGCTCGGGCTATGCCTCTCGAGTTGAGGGCGATGGCGCACAGGGTTTGGAATTTCATGATAAAGGAATGTGGTGGCCTGGACGCGCTCGAGCTGGAAGTGACCTGGAGAAATAATCACAGTTTTTTCAGACTTCAACTCATTATAACTCTACTCAACTCACATCTTGGCAGCATGGTTGGTGATATTGTCGTTTAAGTTTCGGAGATTAGTTATCCTAATTGGTGCTGGTAGTCCGCGCCACGTGTTGGGAGTCTCTTAACAGAGCCAATAACCCCAGATCAACTCGGCTGAATCCTGGCGATGATTATCATCGGGTGCGACAAGGTTGAGAAATCCATCCCTACACGTGCAGCTCTAAAGGAAAACCATTTGGCCTTCGCCGTCGCTGGTAAAACTACCCTGTGTTCAGTCATGATCCACATCCATATGCTTGGTCAAAGGGGACAACTTACTACATTAGGTAAATGACCCGGACAACTCGCACCCAGTAAAGTGTTGCACCTGTGACGCGTGCCTATTCCTAACGACCATTCAAGAGTCTGCCCATCTAGGCCAAGCAAGCAAAACAGGAAAATTGCCTCGATGGCACCGCTCACCATTACAATGATGGTACGGCATCTGCAGCAACTGTAGCATTCGCAGCTTCATCGGTGAATAACCCTTTGGAAGTTAGAGCCCGCGAGAATATTTTCCCTCAATCGGAGGAGAGAGCAGGGCAGGTCCAGCGTTGATCCCAATGCTACATTGCAGATCAGTGCCAGCTATAACTACTACGGTGATCCCATCTTGTAATGAAGAAGCATCCAAATTGATCAATTCACACCGAGTTATCTCGTCCATCAACAATGCCAGTCCGCACCTCTTCCTTTCAGCTCTTGGCCGCGGCTCTGAGCCTATGCCATGCAGCGCCTACTCAAACAAAAGGAAGCTTTGACTTCTTGACATATAATGTTGCAGGCCTCCCGGCCCTCTTTAACAACAATGAGGTCCCCGGTGACAAAGCCACCAACGCAAACACAATCGGGTCCCATCTTGCTGCGACTGGGTACGACGTTGTCCATATGCAAGAAGATTTCAACTACCACGCATACATCTACGAGACCGATGATCACCCTTACCGCACCCCCACCTCTGGCGGCGTGCCCTTTGGCGATGGCTTGAACACAATCGCCAACTACGACTGGACGGGGCTTGAGCGCCAGAAATGGAAGAAGTGCGATCTGAACTCTGGTGACTGTCTGACTCCCAAAGGCTTTAGCTACATGCGCATGAACATCCAGGGTGTCGAGGTTGATCTGTACAACTTGCACGCCGATGCCGGGTATGTGGACATACCCAGATATAAAATGGAGCTCTGCTAAACCTTTGGCATTCTAGATCAAACAAGGGCGATATTTCTGCTCGCGCTTCGGGCATTGACCAAATTCTCGAGTACATCAACGCAAACTCCAAGGGGCGAGCAGTGATAGTCGCGGGAGACACCAACGATAGATGGACCAACTCTGGGCGCAGCATTGACAAATTGACCGCAGCTGGCTTCTTGGATCCTTGGGTCGATCTCGTGCAGGGCGGCACATTTCCCGTAGCGGGAGCTGCTGCCAACCCTTGCGAAGTACCCGCGGCAAACAACAAGTGCGAAACTGTTGACAAGATCTTGTGAGTCGCCGAAAGCCACGGGCTGCTTTTAAGATAAGAGTAATGTACTGACGGCGTTAATAGATATCGGTCTGGAGATTCGGTCCAGCTGTCGGCAACTTCCTTCAACTACGAATCAAAGGTCTTTGTTCAGGAGGATGGAAACATCTTGTCCGATCACAATCCTGTTCACGTTCAGTTTTCTTGGACCGCTTCTTCTTAAGAATAGCCTTTTGTTGCGGATCTACCGAAAGCGCTGTTTCAGTCCTGCGAAGACTTCTCATCTCATCTCATGGGTCCAAGGTGGATTGCAATCGAGATTCTGGGTACAAATTTCATCGTCGAACATCATAATAAAGTGTACTTCCATGACTCAAGTTAGGAGTAGCTTACGAGGTGTATACTGCAGTGGTTCGACACTATGAATCCATAATACGTTGGACATCATGATATATTAACGTAGTGTACCGTCTATGAATACTACCACTCCGTATAAAGTCAGCCATCAGATGCATAGCTTAGTTGACTGCTGATTTGTCAACGCTTAGGAATATCACCGTGATGCGGAGAGACGCGGTGCAAGCGTGGCTTTCAGCAATGATATCTTTCGACAAAGGGCAACTTTAGACTGGGATTGCCAGATTCATGAGTTCCGAGATGCCTGTGCAGAAGCTTCAATTTACGCATTCGCCAAGGATATTGTGCCTTGCCTTGTTTCAGGCGAAGTGTACCAAACGGACCCCTTGAACTCAGCGCCTAAGGTCTCTCGCACGCACTGCTTGGCGTGAGGCGCAAAGGGCTATGATCATACTCATACGAGGCCATAACCCGACATGGTCGACGTTGCTCAGGCAGCGATCAGGAGATTTGCGATGCGCCATTACCTGTTGAAACTTGTCATGCAACTGGTTTAATTATCTATGACAGGAGAATGATCCAAACTCATGCGCGCGACTCAGCTGTAGGAGACCTCTCAAGGGACTCGTTGCTGCTCTCTAAATAACGTGTTAAACGGCCACATGGGGCGGAAAATGAGTAAAGTTGAGGCAAATCTGACGCCACTATGGCATATTACTACTCAACGGTGTGTTTATTTGTAAAAGAGGACGTAAGTACTGATGTAGGAGCTAATATGTATGTACACAAGTTTAATACAAGCTGGGGTTACGTCCTGATAGGTCGCTTTGAGTGGCTCATTCCACTGCAGCAGACAGTAACCATTCTCACTTAGCAGATATCCTGCGATGCATTTCCGGTCAGGGTCCAACTGATGTTCTCACCGCACGGCGATTCGCGAACCGAGTTGTCGTTGACCTCCAAAGTGATGGAGATGTCGCGGCTGTTGGCAAACTCGTCGCGCGCTGACAGGCGAACCTCTCCTCCTCCGTTGACGGTACCACCGTTGATTGAGAGGTTGTAGCAGTTCTCAATGAGAATGGCATTGTTGCCGTTCTCCGTAAGCTCAACGGTCTCGATGGAAGCAGCCCCAGATTCAGAGACGCAAAAGAGTCCACGGCCACCGCCCCGGGAGACGACCTTGTCAATGAACACGTTGGTTTCGTATCCACCGTCGGCGGTCTGTCCGTTGTTGTTGGCAAAGCGCAAGGTCCCGTAACCGGTTCCCGCGCCGACGTTGTCACCGTCGACGAGCCCGACTTGGGCGTTGGTGGTTGTCTGGAGCAGCAAGCCCGCTTCGCCGACGTCTCGGGCGATGACCTGGTCGATCTCGAGGCCATCGATGTTCCACGTCTCGACTGCGTGACTTCCAGCACCAGTGACGCTGATAACACCCATCTTGACGTTTGAGTTGGGTGCTTCATCGCGATCGAAGCGGATACCCAGGCCGCCACTGAGATTCAAGGTAATCTCGCCCAAGATCAGGTTCTTGACACCGTAGAACCGGAGACCAAAGTAGGGGGATCCCGTCATTGTAAGGTATGGAATCTCGACGTCGCTCGTGTCGAGGGATTCGATAGCACCGTGACCAGCATTGCTGGCAACGTCGATAGTGCCGCAGCCTTCGAAGATCTTGCCGCTGTCAATGCTGATGGTGCCCGCACCAATGGAGCCCGACGCAATGACAGAGACGCGCTGCCCGCTAGTGATAGAGTCGACCGCAGCCTGGATAGCAGCAAGATAGTCAGACCCGCTGTAGACCTCGCCCGAGCCGCTGGTGGCCGTGAATGATCCATCTGAGCCAGTCACCGTGGCATCCAGTGAGCCTGAGCCGCATTGGGCCTGTACACTGCAGACAAGTGCCAGCACAGCTGTGAGAGTATAGAATCGACCCATTGTTGTGTTCGTCCTGCGCCACGAGAAATGAAGTAAATGGTAGAAAAGGAAAGCAGAAAGAAGATATGGACACTTAGTGCACCGCAATGGTAAGGAGAATTGATTCTATATATGTTGAGTCAGTCACAGCCAAGGCAAACCACCCTGAATGCATGATGGTTTCAGTCATCGCCAGAGGGCAGCATCCCATTAGAGGACGATATTTATCCGCCCAGCATTAACAATCCATAGGAGCCGCACCAATTAAACATAAACTTTTTTGGTAGGATAGGCACTCTACTTTCAAATAAAGTAATAAGCCCCTGTCACTGTAACATCAAGCGGCCTGGGCACGTTTCCGCCGGGGTTTGAAACGAAGGGGCAGATGTTTTCCCGGACAGCAGTGGAGACCCCGGGGGTTGCAACGCATCATAAGCTTAAATTATCCCGAAACCGTATGGATGCAGAAGTAAGTGCAGTGCAATGCTCAGTGATTGTAGAGAGTAACTATGACGACCGAGGAGTCGCCTCGTAGCAAGGTGGTCGCACCACAAGTTATATCTACGAGTCACTACTTACTGCTGGGCCTCGGCCAGCTCAAGCGGACTTAGACCCAAACCAAGCCTTTCAAGGTTTTCTGAGTGCCGACTTTAACATTCTCAGTGTTATTTCTAAAGTAATTGAGGCTCGCGACATAGGTGAAATATAGAAAGCGTTTTGTTACATACATCGTATCGTGAACGTGTAAAATGAGAGGAGACGAGGCCATATCTCAACGCAACCCACGCTTGAGTAATTTCAGGTTGATGGACCATCACATTGAATTTGGCCCTAACTGCTAAAGCAAATTTGCCGGATGAATGTATGTGTATTGTTTCCGAGTCCCTCGAGATAGGGAACAGACACGGTTGTTTCTGTTTCATTGGCGATGCTGCCATGAACTTCCTGACCATGCCACACCTTATGCTGCTCACGACAGCACGCGCTGCCGGCACAAATGATGAATACGCATTTTGCACAAAGTCCAACGCACAATGCCGCGTTATCAAGGCTGCCAATAGGAAGGCGGCCATCACTGGCTGTTTGCTGAATGAAAGTGAATGATCCTCGATTGCAACCTCATATATCACGGTCGTCGAACTTGACACCATCTCAAGAACATCACATTCTTTTTGCATCTTAACTCAAATAAAAAGGGCTCACCTATCACTCGACTTGTTTCTTATTTGTTGCTAGTGATACTTTCTTCTTCTAAGTTACGAATCATGTACAGCAACGCGAGCCGATGTACTCATCGCGAGTTTGTGTGTACGGTAAACCATTTGGACTAATGCAGCGAGTACATAACGAATTCACCTTGCTTCTAAGCCTTTACGACTGTGTGCAACTATGCTTGAATATCCCAGACCCGACTCAGCGATTTGGAACTCTGCGCCGTTTGTGATGAAGATTGCAGCGTCTGGTCAAGGCAATAGAGGTCAAAGCAACATGCCGCCAACCAGGAGCCAAGACATCTAGGATGTACCTTGGATATACCACAATGATGGAATCGCATTGGGCTTTGTGATTGATGGATGCCTTTAGTGTCTCATCACTATTAGATTAGAAGAGTCTCCCGACTTGACATTCACCGAAGTTGGTCGATGGTAGCAATCACGGCTTTTGCGGCAGGCTTATCACAATGATCAGCACGGCGATCAACAGCCACGCCGCTGATTATCGGACGCCACGACCGTTTCAATACCATTATTGAGGCTTCTGCATGGTTGAGGCACCGCAAACCGCATGATCTACAGGCCCCTGTCAGCAGACGGCAGAGACTCAATTGCAATGGGGGATTCCGGTCGAATGCCCACCTTCGTGGCGCCCTAAAACCATCAATCATCATGGATTTACCCTTGTCTCCCTCACATATATCTCCCTGGCAAGGCAGGATCATCGCCGTAAGTCATAGCTAACACAGTTTACGGACAACAGCTTAGGGTATGCCATCTGTCGTGACGCTGTTTCTCGAGCCTCAACTTGATCTGGGTGCTTACGGAGGCAGTACGTACCTTAGCCATCAACCTCCGAAGGCTTGCAGATGGCTTGCATGAGACCCGCCAGGAATGAGGCCTAGTGGACAAGCTGAAGCGGGTGAGCGCCCTCTGGTTGGTCCTCGCTGTCTTGGCCATCATCGGTCTACGGATGTAGGGCCTGAAGGGCTGGTCGTGCCATTTCAGTTCCACCGGCCTGATTGTTCAAACATGTTGGCAACGTAAGATATCGGCTGATGGTGGTTCAGAATGAGGGTGGGGGTGTTGTATAAGCATGGGGCGTAGGTCTCAAAGAGATCGGTCAGGTTCGGGAATCGGCACTGGATTGCTCGGTGAAGCATCCCTGGCACATCTTGCGCATGGAACGAGCCAAAGCACTTGATGATCTAAGACCGGCAAAGGAGTTAGCGATGAGGACAGTATTCATGCCCTCTCTGGACTCCCACGCGTTGCGGGGGGTTGGTTGTTGCCGAGGGAGCCGAGGTCCGTCACCGTGATGACGTGATAGCGATGCGCAATTTTTCGCAAAGGCGGACGACCAACAGAATGCAATGTGAGATTCTGTTTCTGTTGCTTGTAAGAACAAACTGCCTTAGTGTAAGGCGAGTTTGGAGGTCAATTGGTCAGACGGGCCCACTCTGATAGAAGCGCCCGATGTGAAAATCACCCTGTCCGAAATTTTGCGGTCCTCGAAGAGCCTAACAGCGTCTGGTGTAACACTGGGCGAAACATTTTTCCTACTGGAGTCACCCAGAACTCGATAAGAGTTGGCCAAGCTGGAGACACCCATGTTGAGTGATCCACTTCGAAGCTGTCTGCTCAGGCCAAGTGATGATCATCGATGTCGCGACGGCAGGGAAACGGGGAAAAGCTCAACAGCTTGGGATATGGGTGCCCTGCGGAATTCACATCTCAGTTATTACCGCCGTCGATCATGCATCCTGGCTTGTTTGCGAGGATGCCAAGCCATCTTACATTCTGGAGCAGGGATGCCGATCTGACAATCTGAACAGCCTTGCTTAGCTTGTGCTTCTTTACCTGATCCTGAGGTCAACTTTTTGGCGCCTTCATTTCAATCCTTACAATGGAAAGAAGCACGACAGAGGCCACGGCAAGAATACGGCCATTGATGATTACACTACCAATCTACACTGTCAGTTAGTCACTGGTAATTAACCTGATCAGTCTAGCTACCAAGACCGCGCTCCCCAGTATAACCAGCCATCCAATGACAAAGACAATAAAGTAGAAGACCTCAAGCGGGCGCTCAAAAGCCCAAAGCCCATCTTCTGGACGACCATTCTTCTCCCTTCCCGTGATGCTCCCGTCTGGGACATATTTGAAATACAGTGAAGATCCGCCTCCAAGACCTTGTCGACTGTGAATAATGACACCGTGCAGGATGTCTCTGTAGAACTTGACAGACTTCTCATCGAAGTTGGGGAAGTAGTACTGCACTGTTGACAAAGCCCACACAAACCAGCAGTGCCCTCTGAAGCAAGCATACGGGTACCAGCCCGGACGTCCCATACCGAGTTGATCGCAAATTTCGTCGCCGTTTAGCACCCTACTTGCAGCCTGTATGAAACCGTCCGAGATGTTCATGGGCGGCAGGTCCTTGAGCGCTTCGACGAAGTTGTGTCCGATCACAACCGAGGTCGGTGTCACAAGATGCTCGTTGTAGCTAAGACTTTCCATCACGGCCTTGGCCTTTTCCGCCGAAGAAAAGTATTCTTGCGGAGCTCCGATAACATGGCCTACGTACCGCCAAAGGGCAATGTAGTCTTCGATCTCTTGCGGTTCCGGGCTGATACCCATGGCAGGCAGTTGATACCAGGCATGGTTGCAGCTGAAAGTCGCCAAAGCATGGATCGAGTCCAAAGTATTGATGGGGACACCGTGCTTGTCTTTGTCGAAATATTCCGCGCCTCTGGCTTCAGCCATCTTCAGGATCTGTTGTCTGACCATCGAGTGTAGGAGGCGCACTCGAACAGTTGTTGTATGACCTGGTCCTCCTGGTTGCACATATTCGAGCGAGTGCGTCACCTGAAGGACCATCTGGAATGTTTCCAGAAGTCGTCGTCGCAGAACACGGGTACTAAAGCCGCCGGTGCGGGCAAGCACTTCAACCACGCTGGCCGAAGCAGAATTCTCCCCGACAAAGCCTTGGAAGGCAAATCCAATGACGTTGGCGAGGGCATAACGGTAGAAGAAGCGCTGTCCTCGAGCGAGTTGATCCCAGTCTACCCATGAGGGCACGGTATACACTTCCTGCCATAGCTGTGAAAGCGTGTCGTCGTCGTGGTGATGTTGGCGGAGAGTCTCGAATAAGTCTAACCTGTTCCCAGGTTTTCCGCGTTGTTTGAGCTGGGATTGTTCTCTTGCATGGATATCCTGGATCTTTTTGACGGCTGCAGCACCCAGCTCGTCATACTGGTGACGCAGGGGATCGGTCTTTACTTTTGGTATGTGTTGGTCTGTCCAGTGGAACGAGTAGTTTCCCACAGTACAAAGGTTCCCAGTTGTTTTCTCTTGCATGTGCATGCCCATTGTGCGGGTGCTGATTGGTACGAAAAGCAGAGGAAGGACCAAAAGGCACGTAATAGTAAACTCCTCAGGCCAAGTTTCAAGTAGGATATAGACTATTATTACATTGCCCAAGTTGATGGGCTCGGGGAGCCCGACATCTATACGAAATCTAATGAGAGCAAAGCCCAAGCGTTTCTCTAGTTTGAGTCAAAGAGGCGCTTCCGACTATCAGCTCGACGTCAACGACTCTTGAAATTCGATTCCCATGGTGTTCTTTGGTAGGAAGCCCGCACCAGGAAACCCTTGGAAGTTGTTGGTGGATACGCAGCTGTTGTTTGCTATTCCACTTCCCTGTCAGATGCATCTAGTCTGACCCGAGGATCTGGAAGACCCCCATGCCAAGATCCAGGATAAATCGTCCAGCTCATGTGCCTCTGATCCACGGCTTTGATAGCAAACAATGCACGCACAGAATGTTTGCCTCGTTGACCTGAACAAAAGCAAAAGCCGCAGTGCCATGAAGCCCCGTGACTGATAAGCCAACGTTGGACGTTCAAATGCACAGGCCTCCCATATAGCCTTTCTAACATCCCTCGTTCTCGGGTGACTTTACCTCCGTTAATTTGTTTGCTACCGCCCCTACAATGTCTGAAAGTTCTGCTCCCAGATTGGCCGGCAGGAGGACCGTCACACTTCCTGACCTGTTCCGCAGCTTCATCGTCCAAACGCCAAGAGTAAACTCTCATTATGAAGTCGTAAAGCCAGTCTCTGAACAATGGCTTGCAGAGTTTGTACCCTTCAAGCACGTTGCTCATAACGAGATCTGACACTAGATTAGGTCTTGTTCCTTCTCAACCCGACTGAGGAACAAGGTTGAGTTCTGCGATTTTGCCTTCTTCGTATCCATTGCGGCCCCAGATGCCCCATTGGAAAGATTGAAGACCGTGTGCGATTGGGGGAATTGGGTAAGTGCAAAGCCTCTCGGAGGTCCTTATGGCTCGTACTTGTGTCAGCTAACTTTGGCTAGGTCTTCCCCTTTGACGACCGTCAGTACACTAAGCCGGTTATCGCACAAAGGTCGAAGCTCACCTCGATAGTGTTCGACGACGGAGTTTTACGAGCAGATTCCAAGAATTCGCAGAAAATCATCGACAGCCTTATGGCAATAATGACAGGCACATCCTATTCGGGATTCAAAGACGATATCGTCAAGGCGCACGACGACATCTTCCGAAGAATATCAGAGGTATAGTAAAAACAGGTCTGCCATGACGAGGGGCTGTACTGATATGGAGTAACTTCCCAGGTCTCGCCATATGGTATGCCATGGACCGATTTGAGAGCATGCTAGAATGTTGCTGAGCAGTTTCTCCAGGCGTCCAACGAAGATTTGCTCAAGCAATGAGGGGCTACACGAATGGAGTGGCCAGTCACGTCAAGAACTCTGCATTGAACCACGTTCCTTCTGTTCAGGACATGCTTGAAACCAGAAGGCTCTCCGCGGGAGTAGTTCCACTTTATCACCTTATTGAGTATGCTGATGGAATCGAATTACCAGACAGAGTGTTCGACGACCCCGTGGTGAGGACATTGGAACGTCTGGGCGTTGACCTTATTGTACTGTAAGAGCTCGAGGTCCTTTGTCCGTCTCAGTCAAGATTTCCAGACTAATACTGAGGACGTCCTTCAGATCGAATGATATTCTGTCGTATCGCAAGGAAGAGGTAAGCTGAGAGGCTCAACTTCAACGAAAACAGGATGGCATCGCTGAACATTTACAGAGTGAAGATTGTCCCTACAGCATGGTTGCGGCTTGCCGAATGACAGGCCACTCTCCCCAAGAAGCGTTCAACGCTGTGGGCAACCTTCTCGAACAGTGCTATCTGGATTGGCAGACGGCCATCGGCCAAATGCCAAGCTGGGGGCGTGAGATTGACGCGCACGTCGTCCGATACATTGAAGGCATCAAGAATGTTGTTCAGGCAAATATCACCTGGAGGTAGGACCCCTCATCGATAGTCGCGCAACGGATAACCAGACTGACAATGACAGCTTCCGATCGGGTAGATATTTTGGCAAGCAAGGTCCACAGGTTCGGGAGACAAGAATGATTGATGTGATGGTTGATCCACCTTACCTACGGGCCATGCAGCTCAGCGCGGGGAGGATTGATGAGGCCTGCAACAGTCAGTGCTTGAACGCTTGATCTATCTGAAACTCATATTGTTCTACTGTATTCTTTTCGCGATTCGATAGTTCCACTTTCCTTTGGCTCTCTGGAAACCGGAAAACATTAGTCCCGCAATATAAGCAACTGACACAACGCTTGTGGTACCAAATTCCGAATGAGGCGAGTGACGAATTTACCCGGGCGGCTGACAATCCCCAACAAAGTACCGGGGTCTAGGAAATTGCATGGCTTCCAGCTTGTGGAGAGAAATGGTTCGATAATGCAAGGACACATCAATGGGATTTGTGGTTGCGTATTCATGGGAGTCCTGAGACTCGTGGGATTTTTGCTAGCTGGAAACGACTTTGCTCATCGCTTTCTAAAACGCCCATGAAGTTCTTGTTCGCTATCATTAACACACCGCTCTCGGCTTATCGCAAATCAAAGTGACAAAATCTCGGCTGAGCCCTGTCGGGCCAGAGAGGAGTGCTCGAGCGGGCCTTGTCACCACAAGAAATACGCTAGGTCAATGGATGGGGACGCAGTGAAGGAACGGGGTTTCGGTGTCGAAAAGCAAGGGCAGGCCATGCTTGCATTTCAGCGCTCGTTATGGGGCCATTAAGAACTCGAAGCAGCAAATCAGCCCTTACAATTGGACCCCGGTGCTGGGGTCGGCGGATGCGGGTAACACCCTGCACGATAATGCAACGCCTGGTGTCTAGCAATGGCCGATATGTTTCGGCCCCGACTGGTCACATTCAACGGTATGTCGCGATGGCATTGGACTGCGTACTCTATTAATTGGACCAAGGGCCGCACGCGACTCGGTCATTATGTCTTTGACCGGTTCACAAGCGAAGACATCTACGGCTTCTGAGTAAATTACCACGACCGAATGTGCACCCGTCAACAAGTTCTCCATTTGACCGAGCCTTGGCGGTATGCTGTCCCAGCGTCTCACATCAACTGGCTTGAAGCGCTCACGGGCCCAAAACGACGATCATAACACAAAGATATCGAGTGCCCACAAACCCAGTGACACCGCAAGTCTCAAGGAGCGTGACCCTGCTGGTGACTGTTGCGATGGAAGGCCATATTTTCAATATCTGGTCAGTAATCCGATACGCATGGTAGCTTTATATGTGATACTAATGGCAGTTCTAGCACGATACGCGGCCATCCGACGAGCTGACCTGGGTTGATCCCAGATCCTGTTCGCAAATGCAGCACATGCTTCAAACCCTTCCACTCAAGCCCCAGCTTGGTAGGTGTTGTTTAGGCGTGTCTTGCTTCTCCGCGGCTAATTTCCTTTCGCAGACACTCTAATCGAAGCCTTTTTCATCAACATCAACCATCATTACAACATTGTACATGCGCCGACCTTTCTACGAGAGTATGTGAAATGGTCAGATAGGAGATTCGAGATTTACTCCCAGAACCTTCAGTTTACAACGCTCCTTGCCATGATGTGCGCTTGCTCAGCCCAGCATCTCGATATTGACATGCAAGCTATTCTTGAGCAGCAATTGGGACTGTCATACGAACTCTTGTCCAAGAACTACCATGACGCGGCACAAGATCTATCCAAGCTGATACCTGTTGGTTCCTATCATCTACTCAACGTTCGGTGGAAGATACTGTCAGTCATCTGGTTCAAAGGGGAGGGAAAGTTCGTTGAAGCCTGGCACACGGTCGGATCTGCTGCCCAAGAAGCATACGAATTAGGTAAAACCCCCCCTGATTGCACGCTTCGTTATGCGAACTGACCCGGTCTTTATCAGGGCTCCACAAGCGCGTTCCGCTCGGAAAACTTTCTAATATCGAAGTTGAAATGGGTCACCAGGCGTGGCACGTTCTTTACTGTTGGAATTGGTAAGCAGCTATCATCTGGCCGCCATGGGGCAAAATCTTATACTCACATCGTGAAAGGCAGTTCTCTTCTATCCTCAATCGACCATTGATCATAGATCATCTGGAGTCTCATGTTGAACCCACAAGCCTTGATGTCGACAGCTCATCGCCATCCCCGGCATTGCACATCACGCTCCAGTATGAACTTATTACTTCCCTTGCGAGGCGCTGGCACGCTCCTAGGAACATCAATTCTTTGGATGAGATCCAGATATACAAAGATATGATTGATGACTGGATATCTTCTTTACCAGCTGTATACAGCTTTGATCAGCCCGATACTTCTAATGATCATATACATCCATGGATCGTCAGCCATCGCTACTACATCCACGCAATGGCACGTTTCATGATCCTGCAACCATACCGGGCTTACTTAGCCGAGCCATCTTCGTCAGCCGAGCTGCAAGAGCTTCAAGCCGATGCCGTGAAGTACTCTTTGGAAGCCCTGAGCACTGCCACCCGGTGGGCTTCTGAAGTCTCAAGTGGCGATGTACAGTCCAGTATCATCATACTGTGGCTCTTTGACACCGCAGCGATCCTATCCATGGCTATAAGCAAGGATGAGGACAAAACTATACCCGGCAGAGATGAGGCTATCTCTGCGGTTGACGAAGCAGTGGTATCACTGCGACGTCTTAGGACAATGTGCCGAGCAGCCAAAACCTCTTATGAGACTCTTTGCCGGATACTGCGGAGGTTGAAGTGGAGGGATGATGGAGATTAGACGAGACGGGATGCATGTATGGAGTTTATCACAAGGTATCAATATGCCTCTGCCTAAATAGCTGATACAGCGTGTATGTTGACCATACAATTCTATCGCAAAATCATCCGAACACTCACCGTGAACTTCAGAGTAATCCATACACTGTGAACAAGTCGCCGTTTTGGACTCACCGTCGCCTGCCGCCGTATTGCGGCATCTCACTAGTGCGTTGGCGTTTTGGGAGATTCAAGACATTCAAAGGAGGTTGGATGATGACTGGGTGCTTTCTCTGCGTAAAAACAAAGAGCCAGGGCAGTCGTCAACCTCCCATAGCCCAACCCACAACACTTGAGACCGGGCTAGTGGGAATAATTCGATAAAATCTACCTATTTGCATTTTTCACCCCGCGGCCTTGACTGCACTGACTTTTTCTAATTGTTGTCTTCACAAACAGATCATGTCTAGCAGCTTATTACCTTGCCGTTTGAAAGCAGACGAGTTCCTTCGTCGAGAACCCTCTGTGGTGGCCGCTCCCAGTTCAAAACCTTGCCTCCCCTGTCCCACACATCCTGCCGCCTCTCGTACCACTCTTCTACTGAAACGTAAACTGGTTGCTTATCCTTATCCATAAAATTAAGGGTCTTCTGTGGCGGCTTGGGCCTGGAAGGCCAATTGATGGATTCTGGAACCTCGCCTGTGTCGACTGCACCCTGGTTTGCCGTCCGCCTGTCTTGCCATTCTTGTAACTCCAGCCTGTACGCCGCGACTGGGTGGTCTAGTCTTGTCTCTGGGTGCTTCACCCAGTCTTGTCTCTGGGTGCTTCACCCAGTCTTGTCTCTGGGTGCTTCACCCAGTCTTGTTGGAGATCACATGGATTTTGGTCTTCGTGGGGCACAGAGCGCAAACTGTCATCCTGGGTGATGATCTCGTAGATGGTGAATATGACGCCTTTGACATCATTTCGATCCTGCCGATATTCTTCGCCTTCCTCTCGTGAATTATGTTTGATGCGAGCCGCAAAATTAAAGTCGAATAGCATGATGGAGTCCGTCGACTCATCTACCAAGAGATTTCGTGGGGCAATGTCTTGGTGTGCGATGCTATACCGAAGGTTCAAGTCGTCGACGACCTGGATGAGCTGCCGGAGCCACTTGAGTTGGAAAACGCGCGATTTGTCCTCCTCTATGGTACCACCGGCAATGTAGTCGTTGGTAAACCCGACCACGCGATCCTCGAGGTCGTCAACGACAACCCTGTCGAATGGAACCATATTCGGGTGGCGAGGCAGTCGCATCCACAAGTTCATCTCTTTCCAGGACATATGTGCATACTGCCAAAGGAAGTAGTACTTGAAAACGGCCTGCATGGAGGTTAGAGGAGGGGACGGTGTTGATTGTATTGGTAGCTGATTCTTACCTTTTTGGCAGATTCCTTTGAGCATGCGGGGTATGCGACGAGATCAGCGTCAGGTCCAAGTCGGTCTAGCTCCTCGAGTATGTTCCGTCGTATGGTCTGGATACCTTCGAGGAGAGATATCTCGTGAAGGGATGGGTAATGTACGCAGCAAGTTTGATCGCTTTTGGCGTCAGTATACCGCGAGACGATCTCACCAGTGTGCGACACATGAGATCCGGTATATGTTGAGAGGAAGTCGACTGCCATACTGGCTGAGGTGCTGAACGGCAACAGTTTCATCGTCCTGCTCCCCATCCATGGTTACTGAAACGACCCGTCGCTGGTCCCAATCGGTGATATGCCAGGTGCTAGGCCCACCAACGGAAATGTCGCCACTCAGTGAGAAATATTTGGAATTCTCATCAATCATATTGCTGGATCTGCGGCAATGGACTTAGGGAGGCTGAAGTAAAGAGGACGTAGTCTATATGTTTAGAATCAGAGGGCGACGAAACGAATGGACCACAAGCACCTGCAAAGCATGACTAAGGCAAACACCCGACAGAATTACTCACCTGCAACCATAATTTCAATCAAATAATTAACTTCGATTCCAGGGCTTCACCTAATAGAAATACCAAGAGCCTAGTTGAGGTAATAAAGCATATCTCTTCCCTATAGAAAACCCAGTGATGAAGGTTTTCTAGCATTTGTGTAGTCGCCACGGGATGTTATCCCGGTGTTTCTGCAGCTCACCACCAGATCAACAATGCATCTTGTTGATACTTAATTTTGAGGGCTCGGATAGATAATCGAGCTACGCGATGTGCAATGGAGCAAAGCTTCGCTCTACCTGGAACTGGTGCAACGAAATAGGCCGAATTACCTGCTCTGAAAGCCTCAGCATGAGTATCGCGTCGCCATGAGACAGAATTTTGTCACTGTCGAGGCCTTCATATACTAGCTTCAGCCCATTGCCGGAACGCCTGGTTGTAACAGCTTCCCAAGCCCGGATAACCGAAGGCTGCAGAATGAGATCCCAGCTACCTCTCCAAGTAACAACAGCAGGCTGACCTCTTCCAATAAACTCATATTTGAAGAGCGCTGCAAGTTTCTCTCGGCCATGCCATATTTCTATAGTCTCAAGTTGCGGCATTCGAATAGCCGATGATGCTAATGCCGCTGCTTCAGGCATCTCCATAATATCTGCATGACTTACATCTGGCGCTAGCAGTTGCGAAGTAAGAACCAGAGACTTCAAGTTAGGCCACTTCTGTGAGCTTTGATACTCATCGAAGGTGAAAAAGTCGTTCGCGTCTACTACGAATGATCCCACGAGAGATTCAAAGTCAAGACTAATGTTGGAAAGCGCTTCACCGAGATCACGGTTTGGAGCCCGAAATGCTGAGCAATCCATTGGATTGTAGGCGGAAGGATACTGCTGGTTGAAATTCTCGAAGATCGTTAGTCTGCTCAGTCCCTTGACCGATGGGGACTCGAGAAGATCGAGAAATGCTATGTAAAGGAGAAGCAACAGTATTTGCAGCTCTGGCAGATTATGTTTGCAGGCAATGTAGTATGATGTTCACAACTGCTAAAATGATGGAAATACTTACCTTCATCCTTGTCATTCTGTCTCGCATCATCCCACTGCCTCCAAGGCTCATAGTGAAGCTCACGCAACCGAGGAATGCGAGCAAGCATATCAGCAAGCGAGTCAGGTTGCCTACGTCGGCGGGTCTGTTGGCGTATCAGCAGCCGTGTCACCGCTGGTACTAGTGGTAACGTCTGCCACCATTCAGATTCTTCTTGCTCGTCGTCGTCAAATGAGTTCATGGCCATGATTGGGACAAAGACTCTCTCGACATCACACGTGAGTCGACTGACACGATTGTGCCCAGGCCCATATCAACAGTATCCCACCGATACTGGTCGTCATCAGCCCTGGATATCACTGCCTGATGGATCCCTTGATCAGGGCTTCTGTCCTTTGGAAAAAGTTCTATCAGGCTCAAAGGTAAGATACTTGAACCAATGCTCCGAGTCACTAGTCGAGTAGACACTGATGTCAAGTGTCAAGCAGTCATTTGACTCCCAGGCGCTCAGGACTGAGAAAAGATCTTGAAATGCTGTCATGATGAGAGTATCCTCGCTTCTGCTTGTGGCTTATAATATCTCGCCTTCAGGAGCACACCCGGTACCGTCGTCTCGCTCAAGTTCCAGGCAGAGCCATAAGCAGCGCACACGAGCTCGATTGCGAGATGTCATTGCACCAAGCTCGGCGATGCGTGATGGCGTAAGTCTGATTTGAGTAAAGGTATGTTGCTCGATTATCCGCTGTCACTCACGCGACACTGTATTGAAGCGAGCCAGTTTGCAGCCATTTTCGGCCAGAGCCTGGAGTATCATATGCTTAATCTCCGCAGGTAAGTGGTGCGAGGACATCTTGACACTAAACACTGTAGCCTGCCCTGGCTGCGTTGATGACAGTAAGCGAAGAGTTTTTGAGAATATTATGAATCTTTCTCTTGGGGAAATTTTGCAACTGCCAAAAAGATGATGAAGGTGGCACTATTTGTGAAGGAGGCCAGGGCTCGATAGATGATGGCTTTGTATTTAGGCTGGCGGACTTAAGCTTTTCTTCGTCACAACACAATGTGGCAATGCCTGCAGAAAGTTTCGTCGTAACACGTCGCACATACTGGCCCCAGGAATGCCTCCACAGGATGCTGGCATACACAAGCTCAGACTTTGCAGATGCGTGCAGTCCTCGTGTTTCCGGGTGGCTCGCCATATTAGGTTTGGCTACACCTCGCATGTCTTTCTAATCCACAGCTTTAAGTTAAGCTTGTTTTTTCTTTGCGAGGTTGACAAGAGTATGTGGCTACGTAGGGCTTGCTGTGCATTAAGAAAGATTCAGATGCTGACTTCCTCGGGCCGTCTCGAGTTGAGCAACTTTGGTAGAGTCCATTAGATTGGTTTGGAGGACTGAAGCATTAAACTGCATTCATTCATCGCCGGCAGGCACCTTAGTGCTCACTACTATTCCCGATCCTGAGTGATGTTATTTGCTTGATCGATTGTAAGATGAAATTAGCGTTGATACCAATACAACGGCGTTGCTTCTACCTCTGGTATCGACATATGTAGACAGCGCGTGTCAACGTGCACTTCTTACATCAGCCCAGAAAGCTGGTGCCTCGGGCTTCTCGGCAGCAAGCTTCGCAGCACCATCTGCAGCCGTGTTCCAGTCTCTTGGAATATGCCACAGTTGGACAGACACTCCATTGTCACTCTGCCGCTCCACCTCACCCAGGAGCATCTCCCACAGATCCTTATTCTTGACATCTGCCCTGGCACTGGTCTTCCAGCTGTTCCTCAGCCAGGTCCTGACCCACGCTGTAGCACCTTTGACGACGTATTTGGAGTCCGTAGCAATCAGCAAGTGTCGGGTGCCTTCGTCATGCCAAGGTCGGAATCGCATCGCTGCAATGACCGCTCGGAGCTCGGCTCGGTTGCTGCTCTGAATGCTCGAATCATTATAAGGCCCACGCCTCTCCAACCGACCGCTAATGGTAGCACGCTCGGGGCCAGCAATGAAGGCCCAACCAGCCTTGGGATTGAGCTGGCCGTTGTTTAGACATGCACCATCCGCTTGGAGGAGGGCCGTCTCGGCGTCAGCTCGATGACCGTATCTAGATTATTGTTCTTGTCAGCTATTCCCGGCCGTGCGCAAAAGCACCTTTTTCTTGGAAATATTACCTAGTCTCTCCATTGTACAAACGGCGTACCCGGAATAGCTCCATTGGATGAACTGGGCAGGTAAACTCGGTGGGTAAAATACGACCAGTGCCCCGGCACGTAGTTGGATGGTTGAGGTCGTCAGATTCATCATCAGGGTCGCTGTCGCCGCGTCCATCACTCAAGACGTCGTCTAGCTCAGTACTGGGGAAAAACGGTTCGCGGTGGGGGTGCTCATCGGCCAAGACGTCGTCCATGAAGCTGAAATCCATGCAGCATCTTGGGCAAGTGACGAGACCGTGCGGGCCGCACACGAGCCGCCCATCAGGAAGCTCACAAGGGCCTTCCTCATCGTCGCTACTGTGATCGCCGAGGGGAATTAGACCCTGCGCGAGGTAATATCCGCGAGGCATTGTGATTGTCCAATTGCGGAATGACAAGACAATTTTTTCAGGCCTGGAAGTTGGGAGGCAAAGGTAGGCAGTGCTTGTCAAGCGACCGGCGAGGCACTACAAGTTCTGAGCACCGTTCCCATGAGTGGCTTGGAGGTAGAGGTTGTTGAGGTCAGAGATCAAACCTAGGCACAAGCCAGCAAAGGAGGATCGTGACAACCGCACGTGACAGTGCAAACAGAATTGATCCCCACATAGAAACGAGGCAAGCAGCCACCATTCCAAACGCCATTAGCTCGCAGCCATTGACAAGAACAATACCTGTCCTGAAAGCTTGTGCAACAATATTGGGTATCTAAAGAGGAAGGCGTAAGAATGGTGCTAGATTTACCTCGAAAGGAGGTTGCTACTACATAGTAGATTTGCCTCGAAAGGAGGTTCCGAGAATTGGGACTAAGTAAATATGAGACATATTTCTTCATTAGCTACTACATACGACCATACCCATCGGAGAACTCGGGATCCCGTCCGCTCTCCCATAGATAAGCCGGTGAGGGGCGGATTAGTAGTTGGGTCGGTGACGACCAGCGAATCCCCGCTGTTGTATGTTCTTTTTGCATTTGTCTAGCTTTATCTTTTGGTCCTTCTTCTATCTTAGCTTCATTTTTGATCCTGCACTCTCTGTCCTTTATGTCTTTGTGGATGTTGCTCGTTGGTCCCTGTTGGTCCTTGGCTACCTTTGTGAAAAAGGTCAGTAGCGTAACATGCCCAGAGCCAGTTTTCTGTGCAACCATCGTCAGATGGGCTTAGATCTCGCGTTGTGTCTTTACGTTCGCCTGTATAACGCTAACTATAGGGTGGATACATTGCTTGAGCAGTGTTTCAAGTGGATGTACCGCTACGCCGGCCCTCATCAATCCAGCTCTTCAGTCCATCCGTATTTACAATCTCGCTACGATCAAGGTATGATAGGACTTTGGTGAACTCTCGCACATATTCGGATGCCCGACGAGAAAGCTGCTCGTCCATCTCGAAAGGGCAATTGAGGAGTGAACTGGCGATGTCACGAACTTTGTATATCTAATCCATTCGAGTTAGTCAGGAATATAGCTAATCAAGTTAAAAGGAATCGAAGATAATGCTTACCAGGAATAACCCGTTAGGCTCAAGATAAGCGTGTGGGATGCTATGAAGAATATGAAGCAGCTGTCGACAAATGTCTTCACGCTCCCTCCAATTCAGTTTGAGATGAGCCAAGCTCGCCGCACCGCCAGGCGTAGCTTGCGCCCTTGCAGTGTCTATCTCTTGAAGCACGAGATCCATCTTATCAAGAAGAAAGTTCTGAAGCCACAAGTGACTCACGTGCAGGTTTGCCCGTGTGATCTCGTTCTGTGCGTGCGCAAGATGGGCTTCCGCAAAGGGGTTCTGGCGAAATATACTACTGTTGTATAATCTCTCCCCAGCAGCCTGATAACTATCTCCTGGGCCCCACTGCCGCATGTGCGCAGGGAGGCCGTCCAAGATGTATCGTATTTCGTGCAGTAGGTCCGTCAAGCGCGAGAGGCGTTCCTCTGGGGTCCTGCCGAACCCGCAGTTGCAGCCATCATTGAATATAGACTCTTTCATGCCTTTGTAGAAGGCCCAGGAGGCAACGATGAATGCGCTGGTAACATTGAACGGGGGTGCTTCACCAGATGAAGTGTCAAATCGTAGTGAGCCGCAGAGAGCAGCTGGTACTGGTCCTAACACTCCTGTTTCTAGGATCTGATCGTCAGTGACGTTGAGTGGTTCCAAGGCGTCAAAGTCGACTTCTCGCAGTATGTAGTTGTCGAGATACGTAACATGGTTGCGCCGCCCAGGTTGTATCTTGGAGTGCCTACAGTAGAGACTGGATCAGTTTTGAGACCATGAGGGCAAGATAAGCTCACACTAACACGAAAGTGTAAAATTGAAGCCAAAAAGCCTTCTTCCGCAGTTGCGATTCAACGGCATTAAGACCGCTGTATTCCGCAACACGATGAATCCCAAGTAGTCTGGCCACTTGCATTGCTTCCGCCTCAAACATCCTACTTAGGTTCGTCTGGCCTGTCTGAAAGACTCCCATCGAGAGCACGTAGGCGACTGCCCACTTTCTATGACTGACTTGGTCCCAATAATCCGCAGGTCGAAGTCGCAGACACATCTGAGAGCAGTAGCTGATCATGGCGGTTCGAGTTCCGAATCGATTGACGATGGCTGGATAGCTATTAAATCTAGATGGCAAGAGTCCTACGGTTAGGGCGGCGAGCGCGACAATGAGGAATAGGAAGTCAAGATCGTCCACGTCGCGGTTGGCCGCTAGGTCGGCACGAAAGGCTGGGATATGGACAACTGGAACGAGAGGGTATACTCGCTCGATGTAGTCTGACATGATGAGCATGAGCAGTTCCCGGGGACATAGCTCGTCGGTTGGTAGTGAGCGAGTGTAATAGCTGATTAAACCAGTTTCATTTTGAGCAAGGACTATGACAGGGTCTGCAACGGATGGCGATGCTGTTCCAGCCGGTGATGTTGACATAGGTCCCAAAAGGCTTGACCTTGACACCTCTGTGCATTGTTCTTGACTTGGAGGCTCTTCTGGTTCTTCATTATGGGCTGGATCGTTCATTCCAGGGTCCGACGGTTGCACTCTGCTGTCCTTGTTAGTCAGGGCCTTGGGACTCCTGGTTGCTACGTGTTTGGACGAGCCTTGGTAGGCCATCGACGGAAGGAGGGCGTCTGAAGACAGTGTAAGCATACCTCTTTCGTTTTGGTCCTCGCGGTCTCGTCGGTATCGCGAAACTGCATTGTATATCGAGCCTGGCGCAACCTACGCACTGTGGCGCTGTAGATCTGCCGGCTCTAGGGAATACGCATTTCCGCCTCCGGGCACGACACCCATCACAAGCTCGACTGGCAAGTTCTCTTGGCTTGCTCCAAGCGTGCGAGTCTGACGTAGACGCATCATGGCTGGCCGTTATTGGCGATGTGCCGGGCTCCGAACCCGTCATCATGTGCGATTGAGTGATCCGGGGCACAGGATGCGATTGCGAGGCGGAGAAATAACGAGGACCCGCTCTCTTTGTGGGGGATTAGCTAGCTTCCGACAGTATCCGCGTCATGTGGTATGATTGAACTTTTCTGCGCCTTGGGTCCGGGGTTAGCTGGGTTTAGGTTCAGGCTTTTTCATGGCATGGTTTCGGCCCACGGGGAAACCGAAACTAGCCACAAGCATCGATATACCCTGAGTGCGCATTCAGCCCAAGAGTCTTTGAAGGTTGTTTGACTTGTTTCACCGGCAGTGCTGATTTAATAGGCAGCATTTGTTATGACGTTGAACCTCAACAGACGAATCACCCAAGATGTTTGGATGGCCAAGACCAAATTCATGTGATGACTGACA
Source organism: Fusarium devonianum (assembly GCA_017140155.1). Classification (NCBI taxonomy): domain Eukaryota; kingdom Fungi; phylum Ascomycota; class Sordariomycetes; order Hypocreales; family Nectriaceae; genus Fusarium; species Fusarium devonianum. The sequence continues at coordinate 73,967 of JADBHU010000263.1, read as the reverse complement.
TCTTGCTCACACAACTTCTTGACTTTTTCGATGCGAATCATTACTCCCAACATGCCTCTCAAAAAAATGTGGTGAAAATATACAAGCTTTAGTCAATTAAGTTGAAACATATTGAGATTCTTTAATCTCCGATTCCGTCTTGAACTTGCCGTCTATTGTGGCAACCAACGCGTTGCAACGAACCCTTCCATCGTAACCCACTAGGATCTCAAGCCCCTCCAAGTTGTCGACTTTTGGACGGTAAACGTATGCTTTACAAATTCAGATCGACTGCTCATCCCCACAAGAAGTGTATATTTTCCGGCTTCACTGCGCCAGCAATCGTCCATCTCGCTCCAGTAGCTCGTCGCACGGAGCAAGTCCAGCTTCAGCTCTGCTACGCGACTCGACCGCGGCTCAACGTAAACTTTGGTGAATCCCTTTAGCTCTTTGCTCGACCGTGTTACGGTGTCTAGAGCAGAGGCTGAGAGGGGTGTTGCTGTGGGCGACTTGACATATGCTTGTACCACAGCAGCGCCGGATCGAGATTCTGTGTTGGTGACGTTGACGCAGGCCTTGAGCTCATTGGTTCCATCAGAAGATATGTTCTCAACACGGAGATCCGAGAGGTCAAAGCTTGTGTATGACAAGCCATGGCCGAAAGGAAACAGAGGCTCGATCTCGAGAGTGTCGTACCAACGATAACCCACGTGCACATCCTCGCCATAGAGAACTCGGCCACCCTCACAGCGGAAGTTCAAGGCGCAGGGATTGTCCGCGACGCGGCGCGGCATCGAGATGGGCAATTTACCGGACTTGCATCGTCCATTAGCTACAATATCTTGTCAAGGTGTGCATTAGTTTGACTCACCGGGTTCACCACACCAAAAAGGACATCAGCAATGCCGTTGCCAGCCTCATTGCCGCCGAACCACGCCTGGGCAATGGCTCCAGCCTGGTCGACCCACGGCATCGAGATAGGCGTACCGCTCTGCACGACGATTGCTGCGTTGGGGTTCGCCGCAAGGACGGCGGCAATCAAGTCGTCGCTACCAGGAGGCAGAGACATGTTGTTTCTGTCCTGACCTTCGCTCTCCCACTCGCCGCTCGTTCCTACGCAGAGGACAACTTGGTCCACGCGTTTGGCCAGCTCAACTGCTTCCGCAAGAGCCGTACGCTGCTCCAATCTTGGGCAACCTCCCAAGCGGAACCCACCTTGGCCGAAATCGACGACTCCAGACACCTTAAGCTTCGAGGTGAGATCGCAGCCCCAGCGCACGACAACGTTGTAGCTTCTTCCAGCCTCAAGTGTCATACTTCCCATCTCCTCAACTGTGCCGCAGCCGAGGAAGCTGCTTCCTGGTCGCTGGTCTTCGACGTTGGAAACTACCAACTGGCCATCGATGAAGAGCTCGCCCGTGCCGTGGACGCAAAGACCAAAATCCCATTCCCCAGACTGCTCAGGTGTCAACGTGCCCTCGATCTCCGCGTACCAAAGTTTTGCCAACTCGGGGTGCTCGTAGTCGACAAACCAGATGTTCGAGTCGTCCAGGAAGCGCTCATCAAGAACGCAACGTGTGTCGGGGCCCGATTGAGGGGGGGGGTCGTTGAAAATGCGTAACGAGAACCCAGGACGTTTTTCGTTGACTGTTTCCAAAAGCCTACCTAGCTGCGGCAATGATTTGTGTCCGTAGGCTCCCTTTGCAAACACGACATTAGTCGCCAGACCTTTGACCCCTTCCAACGGGGAAACGGTGTGATAGGCACGCAGTCCAGCACTTCCACCGCCGCAGTACGTGCTGATGTCTGCGTTGGGGCCGATAACAGCGACTGTCTTCTTGGGGTCCAAAGGTAGAATGCTCCTTTGGTTCTTCAGCAGGACCACGGACTCAGCCGCAGCTTCACGGAGAAGCTTGATGTGCTCGGGACTGTTCAGCTGAGTCTCCGGCGCGTTAGACGGGATTTTTGTGTTTTCGATGGAATGCTTGACCAACTTCAAGACATTTCGGACGCGCTCGTTGAGCGTGGACATCTTGATCTTGTTGGACGTGACAGCGTGCACGAGAGCACCGCCTCGCCATCGAGTAGGGCCCGGCATCTCGAGGTCTTGTCCAGCCAGGATGGCTTCAGAGGTGCTGTACGTGCCGAACCAATCACTGACGACCAGGCCGTCCCATTTCCACTCGTCACGGAGGATGTCCTGGAGGAGGTGGTCATTTTCAGGAGCATGTTTTCCGTTGACTTTGTTGTATGCTGTCATGAAAACCCTCGGCTTGGCCATTTCCACAGCGATCATGAACGGCAGCAGATAAATCTCCCTCAGTGCTCTCTCCGTCACCTGAATGTCCACCGCCATTCGCGCGCTCTCCATGTCGTTGCACACAAAATGCTTCATTGTAGCAGACACGCCCGACTCCTGCACGCCTCGCACATAGTGACCAGCCAACACTCCGGAGAGGATAGGGTCTTCCGAGAAGGACTCGAAAGCCCTGCCGCCTAGTGGTCCCCGTTGGATGTTGACCGTAGGTCCAAGCAGAACGTGAGCGCCCTTAGCATGAGCCTCGTCGGAGAGCAGATGGCCCAGACGATAGATCAAATCTGTGTTCCAACTCGCACCAAGAGCTGTGCCACATGGTAGGCAAGCGGACGGCGTGCTGTCAAAGAAGTGGGTGCCTCGCACGCCGTTGGGGCCATCTGACAGTCGAATGGGCGGTATTGAGAGGCGTTCAATAGCCGCAGTATGCCACCATCCAACTCCTTTCGTTCATCCATGGTTAGCAAAAAGTGATCCTCGCCTGGCCGCTGATTTTCATTACGTTACCTGCAGTGAGCTGGATCTTCTCCTCCAGGGTGAGTTGGTCAATGAGCGCCTCAACGTCCATTTTCACAATTGTATCGTGACGTCAAGAGAAACAGTGGAAAAGCCAACAATGGGATTTACTCTGGATATGCGAAGAAAGAACGGTTTTATCCCGGTGTGAGCCATTGCCAAGTCTGGGGAAGGAAATTCTCCTGGTTTCCCCACGACCTGGCTCGAGATAATTCTCCGCTTGAAGTCGCGGTGCTTTCCAGTCCGCAGAATTGGAGTCAGAACAATTTTCAGTCTCATGACACACCTGTGGGGAGAGCTTACGTCGAATTTTATCAAGTCCACACTAATCTGCTTGAATCTTTACCAGATTTCCATCTGACTTGAAAACCGTGTAAGTGGAGCAACTCAGGCGGAGAATCATCCTCCTCGCCCAAACTTACGAGTCGCAATTCTCCGCCTCTGCTCCCACCATTCCAGAGCACGCTAATAACCCTTGCTACTCGTGGCTCGTGACTGGAGAATTCTGGAAACGAGCCTAACCTAGCACTCGATTGGCTCTGTATTTCTCCGCCTCCAAATTCTCCCTGGCTTCTGTTGTCGCAAAGTCCTGGCGATCAACTTGATGTCCCGGAGAACCCTAACACAGCGTGTGATTCCCCATGGGTGCCCCAGGGTCTGGGGATGTACGCTACGCTAGTTTAGTATTTGTTCGATCATAAAGTCGGGTCAACGGCAGTGTTGCTGGTCTGTGCTGGCGTTGTGGACAGAGTACTTAACTCTGGTCTGCATCCCCACGAAGCATCACGAGGTGGACAAGATTGTCACGACAAACACGATATTCTTTGTTGGCAACTCCCAAAAGACAACTTCTTCTTCGCCAAAGTCCGTCTTGTGCGCCGGAGCTACTTGTTCACTCGCTCAGGTTCTGTTCGCCTTTACAATACCTCAACCCCTGTTCCTAAGGAGGCAGCTAGCATGGGCAACAACGTTACCGAGCTTGGCCATGCGGCATCCGACGATGGACCATGGTGGAAGAAGAAGCATTTACTGAAGCTAAATTACATCATCTTGTCGCTTACAATGTTCTGTATGTTCAATCTCTCGCAGGTGGCCAGATCTCCCTTCAGCATGCCCTCAACTCCTTTCCCCGTCTTTCTGTCTAACGCTCATTGTCAACGATAGCCTCCGCCAACGGCTTCGATGGTGGAATCATGGGTGGCCTCTTGGCTCTCGATACCTGGAAAAAGTTCATGAACTTTCCGACCGGTACCTATCTCGGCTGGATCACCGCCATATACTGGCTCGGCAACGGCATCAGCACCGTTTGCGCGGCCTGGGTCTCGAACCGCTGGGGCAGGAGGCCGGGCATCTACGCCGGCTACTTGTTCCTGATAATTGGAGTTGGCATGCAAGCTGGCGCCCAAAATGAAAAGACCTTTACCTATTCACGACTATTCATCGGTCTTGCCTCTGGGTGGCTTGGCAACTCGGCGCCCGTCCTTATCAACGAGATCGCATATCCCAGCCATCGTGCCATCGCGAGCGCCCTATTTATGTGTGGCTGGTACGTGGGCGGCACTGTCTGTGGTTGGGTCACTTTTGGATGCCGGAACATTGATTCAGACTGGTCATGGAGGATCCCCGTGCTGATGCAAATCCTCCTGCCTCTTCTTGCGCTTCCCGGCTTTCTGATTTCACCCGAAAGTCCTCGTTGGCTCATCAATGCCGGTCGTGTGGATGCTGCCCGAGAGATGATTGTCAAGCATCATGCCGGAGGCGACAGCGAAGACCCCATCGTCAGCACCCAAATGATGGAGATCGAGACCGCCATCACGGCCGAGAAAGATGCATCATCGGGCGCCTCGTTCGCCGACATGATGCGCACCAAGGGAAACCGTCACCGTCTCTTCATCTCTGTTACACTTGGGTTCATCGCGCAGTGGGCCGGCAACGGCGTCGTCTCCTACTATCTTCCTCTCGTGTTGACCTCGGTTGGCCTCAAGACAACTACTGAGCAAACTCTCATCTCTGCTTGCCTCAACGTGTGGAACCTCCTCTGGGCTATTGCAGCAGCAGTCAGCGTCGACCGGCTTGGACGCCGGTTTCTGTTCCTTTCCTCAGCTACTGTCATGCTAGTCAGTTTCATCATCGTCACTGCACTAAGCGCTTCTTTCGCTCACTCGGGCTCATCATCTGTTGGTCTGGCTGTCGTGCCGTTCCTGTTTATCTTCTTTGCAGGATATGACGTCGGACTGTAAGTCGCCCCAAACCCTTTTTGCGATCGCGAGCAACTTGTACTGACAGCTTCCTTTAACAGGACGCCCTTCCTGGTCGCCTATCCCTGCGAGATCTGGCAGTTCAGCATGCGCTCTCGTGGACTAACGGTAGCTTGGGGTACCACGGTCGCCTCCATCTTCTTCAACTCCTTTATCAACGCTATCGCACTGGACGCGATCGGCTGGAAATACTACATCGTCTTCATTGTGTTGCTGGCGTTGTTCCTCGTGGTTGTCTACTTTGCGTACCCTGAGACGCGAGGCCACACACTAGAGCAGATGGCTGTGCTCTTTGACGGCGATGAGGCCGTCCCGGCTCAAGCTGTGATCTTGGAGAAGAAGATGGGTGCTACAGAGTACGTCGATGATGTCGATGCGAAAGAGTAGGCATGGCCTGGGGTAGCTGGGTATTCTCTATGGAGTGAGGGTCGCCCATATAGCGCAGCAGCAGATAATAAATAAGTTATTTTCAGGGCTTAATCTACAGACCCTTTATTCTCAAACCTGATATTAGTATGAAACTGCTTGGTCCCTACTATCGTCTGCCAAGTATTGGCAGTCTTCCCTGGGACGTTTGGTACGATTCACGAAAGACAAAAAGTCAAAAGTTTAGAAGAAAAGACCGCTTTTTATTCACGTAGATGGCAAAAAGTGATGTCGGTGGAGAGGCTCGAACTCTCGACCTTTGGATGTCCCTGACCTTTGGTCAAGTCATATTATGAGACCAACGCTCTAACCAACTGAGCCACACCGACTGAATGGATGATGAATCTCATTCTCACGTGATGTAAGTGCAGGAATAATTGATTACTATATACTCTAAACTGCGTAGTGATCCTCGGTTAACTGGAACTTGACATCTCCAGAAGTACCTATTGTTGTTATGGACTCTGGCTTTGTGAAACCTTGGTGAGGAAGATTACTCAGTCCGAAGAGACGAACCAAAGTTCAAGCGGCAGCTTGTTAGCTATACTTGTATTCTTAGAGGCTACGTCCACTTCCACACGTCTAGAATAGCTAATAAGATGAAATATTAATGTAAGAATATGTTGATAGTAAATTTCTATGTAAGAGAGGGTATCAAATTATTATAGCCTTATCTGTATGTTTCCAGAGGCCTGTATAGCAATCCTGTATCCGTAGGAATGCCAAGCTAGTGAGAGTGTCTTCGTCTATCCGTTCTAATGCTCTATATCTATACCATGTCCCAATGTCCCCATCTATTATGAGTATTCCAAGCACCGAATTCGCAAATCTCTAGTTATGCTGCTCCTTGATGCTGTCGCGTTCCGTTGTCAATCCGGCTGCGTTCACCACTGTCCGGCTATCGGCGCCGTGGGGCAAAGTCTCGCCGACTCGGTTCGCCTCCAGATCATAGTTTTCCGCGGTCGAAGCAGTTCTAACCTGCCTTGAGCCCTGAGACGCCATTCTCTCAAGCGCAAACTGCTGGCTCTGCTCGGTACTGTATCGAGCAATCTTGTCGCCGGGAGGTCCCTCAGGATGGGCCTCGGCCTCGGCCAACATGCACCTCTTGCGGACTGACCAAGCGCTGGTGAAGTGGCCGACAAACCACCAAGAAAAGAGAATAGGCAGTGTTGTGTGGAGCTGCATGCGGCAGCCGTTAGACCAAATGCCGACGAGCAAAAGCCAGATGTTGTGCGCAGGCAACGCCCAACTCCAGTGGTAGAAGCCCGGAGTAAGGTCGAATGGCCAAACTGTAGAGGAAATGTTCAAAATAATCCACGAAAGGAGGAAGAAGGTGAAGAATTGCATGGGGATCAACGTGGCAACGAGTGAGTCCACGATAAGAAAGTTGATATCCATGTAGAACCAGATGGCCATCCAGGTTTCGAAAAACTGGCCGGCTGATACACCCCACTGCTCACGGAAGGCCCAGAGGTAACCGGTTGTGGCCAGAGCAGAGACCAAGCTGTATATCTTGCCAACACAGAGCCGAAAGACGTAGACATCGCGCTTTGACTGCAACTCCAGGATCTTGGCACCGCCCATGATACCATTGAGAGCCATGATGAAGAAGAATTGCATCAGGATAGGCATCACCATGAATACGGTGTTCAGGAGCACTCGGCCTCCCTGGTTCGTGGGCATAATGTCCGACTCTGTAGCCTGGAATGGGTTGAGAAGAGCAGAGGCAGAGACCGCGTTCGTCATGTTGACAGCCTTGATCGCATCGGGAGATGTCTGGGGGTAAAGCTTGGCAGCGAGGTTTGTCAGAGTCTGCAGGCTGCCTTTGAGTGACGATGAGACGGCGGGATAGTAAGCGCCGTTGTAGATGTACGTCATGGCATCGGAGTTGTTGTAAGCTGTTGTGTTGTCGCCTTCAATCGTAGCAAGGAGTCGATCAGATGCGCCTGAATGGGTGTAGACGGCAGCCCAATAGCCGCCCTTGCAGACAGCCTCACGGAGCGACTTTTGGTCTGGGTAGTCTGATGATTTTCCAAACTCAACGGTCGGGAACTCGTCGGACTTCAAGTTGCCGTAGGCGGTTGAGAGGGATCGACCGACATCACCACCATCACGGTCGATGGCGAGGACTTTGAGGTTGTGCATTCGAGATGGCGACTTGAAGAGGGTGCCAAAGAGGTATGACATGTTGCCGAGAAAGAGCAGCTGCATCAAGAAGGCGATCACGATAATGGGGATGACGTAGGATTTCCGCTTTCCGACCCAGACGGAGGACCGCGCTGGGTAGCGGTTCGTTGATCGTAGAGGAAGTATTGACATTGTGGCTTTTGTGTGACGCTTTTTTCGTCGGGAGGAAGAAGAGCCTGTTGGTTGAAAGTGATTCAAGTTTGATAGAGAAGGAAGTATAACACAGATCTGAAGATGCGGAAGCAGAGAAGACTACATATGTAGAGATCTGGAGGCTCTGCTTTCGGGGACTCGCCCCTTTGACGCCCTCGCATCTCGCCCTTTCGGGTCCCTGGTGACAGTCCGCCGCGCCGTGCCGGATAGTCTAATTGAACATCTCGGACAATGCATGGAAATAAGGCCCTATCGGCCCCGGATCAAGCCCGGGGTTGACGAAAAATCACAAGTTACATGGACTGATCGAGGCTTGACTTGGGAGCTTGGGCCAGCCAGCGATGCCCAGCACGGAAATTAGCATTCCCTCCGTGGGATCAATGGCTATTTGGGATTGGTCAGAGTGAAGTGACTAAGCGGCAGTTCCGGGATGTGGGCTCGGGCAAACTTCCGTGGTTGCTGGCTAGTTCCTCACGAGAGAGATCCCACGTCATTACCCGTCTTAATTTTGGCCCAGGTGGAGAACCAATCGGTGCCAATCCATGCTGTTCCCCTGATAGGAGTCGGGGTTTGGTGACCTGAGCCACCGACGCGGGTTGGCGGGATACTTGTGACTACCGTTAAAGTTATGACGCTATCCACGGCGGGAGAGGCTCAAGGGTCCAGTGGAGATCGCTCGCTGGAAGTTGCTCGTCATACTGCAGTAGTTTCTATAGGGCACGATAACGTCATGGATTTCTCAGCATCGCTGTCACTGGAAATACGTAGTCAGCTACCATCGCAGATAAGGTAAGGGTGTGTCCTGATCCGGGAGAGCAACATCGTATTGCTGTTTCAAGGGTTTGGAATGATGCCCCGGGTGGGGTCATGTAATGCTTGTTGCCCTCCTAGCAACGGATGAGTATACGACTGTATGTAGGGCCATCGGGGTCCAAGCCACCCATGTATTATTAGTAAATCCCAGGCTTCTAGCTTACGTTTTCGAACCAAGGCAGAAGGGCGCTGCGGCTTTCGGTCACTCTTTAGCATAGGGTAGCCGATTTAAAGCAAATCTGAGGCAATGCCTTGGAGCCGGTCAAGACTCGAGTGGTCCGAGCATAAATGACATTATACTGAGCTGATTAAGACGTTTCGCCTAAGCCAAGCAGGTATTGTAAATCCAGAGCTCTTCTGAAATACCCTGAAAATGACGTTCCGTTAGTTCATCCGTATGGGGTGGAACAGAGGCAGGACAGCAACGTGAAGAAATCTAAGGGTAGCCAGAGCAAAATCAATTGGCATGATGACGGTGGTAATGACAAGTAGCTAAATGTTTGATCAAGTGTGCGAATAAATATAATACCCACGCAATGTAAAATAGTTTGAGTGTGTGGTAGATAATGTGATTACGAGCCCTGTTTATTATACTACATACTGAGTATAACCGCCACCGATTCAGTAGCTCAAATTTCTGTCTGCTGTGTCTTTTACAAACCAGTATGGTCTTATCAATGTAAACTGCTCATTGCTCTCTCAAAGGCACGGATATCGGGATCAGGGAAATAATGATTAGGACTTGTCACATTGAAATCCGGGTGAACGAGATGATCATGTCGTATGATCCTACAGTTACATGACGTTGAGCATAGCTGGAGCCTTGTTGTCAGTTATGCAATGGGAGGGGACTGGGTAGTGATACAAGATCCGGAAAGTCTACTCTCCAATTCGTAGGGGCCTGAGAGCGTGTGCAATCTGATTTGGACGTAGGTGGCAGAATAGATCCCGACGTCTTGAATCACCGGCTTCCAGAAACACGTGCCAATAGCTTTTTTGAAGGAAAAGAGTTTGCATGGGTGGATTCCAGCGAATAGAATTTTCTAGTCAGTTTCGAAGAGCAGGCATCTTGGTATCGATCACTTGATCGCTTCAACACACAATAATAGGGATGGTCAGAAGCATCTATGGATAACGGGCGCATACGTTCTTTTGCTCTAGGCGACTCTAGATGAAGGGGGTATGAAGAATCTTGTGTGATATGTCCTGGTGGGTAGGCTTATACGAATATCACCGCTTCGTCTTCCATTGACAACTCCTCATATTCTAGCCCCAGTCCCTAAGCAACCGGACCAAAGAAGCTAAACTTTCCATGAGGGTCGTACTTGTGTTTCAAGCTCTGCAGACGTTCTTGTCGCCATGACTCGCTTCCGTACCACTGTTCGGCCGTCTCGTCACCAAAAGCATAGTTGACATAGACGCGCATCTCATCTTCGCCGGTAGCCTCATGAAGAATCTTGCGAAGCCCGACACCGAGGTCAGCAGCCCTCTTGTCGAGGTCTGCTCCGGCAGGCTTGTAGGTAATCAGAGGGGCAATGAGGAGGTTTTCGCCGCGGAAAGCGAACGCAGACGAGTCGGCGTCGACGGCTCGCAGCCCCTGGGTTGAGTAGCCTTCGAACATGAAGAGTGAGTTGCTGAAGGGTGAATCGCCCCGGGTTTCGGTGGCGAAGAGTTGATGCACCTCCTTCATCGCTTGCACGTTGTAAGACTGGAGGTAAATGGGGAATCGGGGGTTGACGAGGCCATCCTTTTGGCAGGGAGGAGAACTCAGGCTGATGCCGGTCCACTCAGCGAGGTCGCGGTAGTCTCCCGATACAGGCTCAACAGAGAGGGGCCCGATGTCGTGGAAGGGCTTGGTGATGGATGAGTCCACAGTCTTGACTCCTTCTTGGATGATGTAGAAGAGAATAACGGGCTGAAGAAATTAGCAAGCAGGACAGACAAAAGGTAGCAAGGCACTCACGTTTTCAGGATCGGCAGCCGGGTTGTTGACCCAGTATGACCAGTTGATGACGCCTTCAGGCTGCTTCCTGAGGAGATGGTTGTTGGCAGCCTGGTAGACCTCCTCAACCTGGTCGCCGCTGAAGGTAAGAGTTTCGATTGCCCAATCGCGGTGCTCGATGTTAAAAACCTTGACCTTGATTGATGTAACGATACCGAAGTTATGGCCTGCACCCTTCATGGCCCACCAGAGATCGGAGGACTCATCGATGGTCTTGAGAGTTCCATCCGCCAGCACAACGTTCATGGAAACCCACTGGTCCGCGATCAGTCCGTGATGACCTTGAAGCCATCCATGGCCGCCACCAAGGCCTGGCCCCACGTAACTAACGCATTCGCAGGTTCCAGTAACTGTTCGAGGTCAATACTATCCTGGGATTGTCTGACGTTCAAACGCACCTGCTTGCTTGCCAGCAGACCAAAGGGTATCGGTGACCTTCTTGGACATCGTTCCACCGCCAATCTCGACGGTCTTTCCATCCGAAGCAACGACAACACTGTCAAGCTGATTCAGGTAGATTTCAATGCCGTGGTCCATCCGCCCGAGTGTGGTGATAGCTCCATGGGCCGTGTTGTACGCGAGAAAAGGCAACTTCTCTTTGTTTGCAAATTTGACCTATCATCACACCATCAGTGACCCTGGTCTGGGCTGAACAAGGCGCAAGGGTATTACCGTCTCAACAACATCGTTCTCGTTTCCAGGAACCACGACAATATTGACCTTTGGAGCCTCCAGGACGGACCATCGCGTGGATGCCTGCTCAAACTCGTCGGAGCCGGGGAAGTAAACTTTGGCGGTGCTGGAAAGCTTCTCACCAAGTTTACCAATGTCGCTGATGGATCCAGGACATTTGCCCCTCAGCCCCTGCCTGGCTGCAGAGGTTGTTGCCCAGGCAGCAACAGCCGCGAGGATCTTGAGAGGAGGCTGATACATTCTAAAACAGCACAGAACCTGGACAATTCCAAATGTGCCTGATGACACGGGTGGCTCGGCTAGTTTATTCTGGGCAGCCAAGGAACTTCTGCAAGATCGTCGAAAAAGCTCTCGAGGGCCCCAGCAGTATTTGAACTGGTTCACACAGGCCCAGCGTGTCCCACCGACAGGGAATTTACTAAGACTAGCCTGTCTTGTTCTGCAAGGCCGCAAATGTTACCTACAGTAGTTCCGTGCATGTGTATCTCAAGGTATTACAGGTTCGGCGAACCCTGTCAAAGGGCCCTGCGCAGCGCATGCATGTAGTGCGCTGTAGATGCAGATCCGATTCGCTTTGTGAGGTACGCTGAGGTGTTTGCCCCAGAAAAGCCCCATTGCTGAAGAGTGCTAGCGCCAACATAAGCGGTCGAGCCGGCAAAGCTAAACAACGCGGAAAACTCTTCGATTGAGTCGGATAGAGACGTTTCGGGGCTTTTGTCCGTCGCTAATACGACTTCATCTTAGCGATCACTCAGGCATAGCAGCCGCGCGCGGTCCCGAAAGGATCCGGATCGACAACGAAGGGGCCAATGCTTGCGTGCTTTCTCTGTAGCAGATCTGCTGAAGATGAGGGTAGATGATAGACCAGGTCATTTTGTCGAAAGCTCGCTTCACGTCCCAAAAGCAAATGCCGTCTCAGTGGAGTTGCACATCAGCCCTGGGACGTCCGGCAGTGGCTTGCTTCGAGCGGGAGCTGCATAGACGTCCACCTGTCTCAGCTGCGGCCCGGGTTGTTTAGTCGACTTAAGCGTTGAAATCAGGTCCTTTCGCACGTATTTCTCGCAGACTACTCGTAGCTTTCTCCATTAATGGTTAGTTCCTCCTGTCTAAAGACCCATTCAAAGACTCAAGCCACTTCCGTGGTTGGGGAAGTTCCCATCCATCCACTAACTCAGAGGTGCATCCCGCCATGCAGACAATGGAACTTTTCCATGTAGGAGTTCCGCGCTGGAAGGTTCTGCAATTTGTTACAAATGGAATGTTGGTCCAACAAAAACGGCCGGAGGCCGACGATCTTGGGATCCTATCTCTTGGAGAACCTTGTCTTTCATTAAATTTTCTATTTAGTTTCTGATACTCCACGATGTCGAGCGATGCTGCTGCAGCACAATCCGCTTCGGGTGCTTTCAGGCCGGCTGCCATCGAGTCGCGGACCTTGTATGCAATCGGCGTAGCTTCGACGTTCCTCAGGTTATATGCCCGCCTGCGGGTTGCTGGCCTAAGCAGCCTTCAAGTCGAGGACTAACTCATGGCAGTTGCCATTGTTTGTTTCACACTCGACTCCACCTGTTGTTTGGTTGCTCCCAACATGGTCTAGATATTCTACACTGTTCAGACGAGCCTCGCATACAGCGTTGGCAATATCGCCCACGGCTTGGCGAATAGCAGTATGACTGACGCAGAAAGCGCTGCGCTGTTGCCCCAGTGATCCCGAATATGACTTCAGGTACGTCTTGTGCTTGAGAGTAGCTACAGCGATGAACTGCTTTTGTAGGATCATCGGCTCCAAGATTCAGGTGGCAGGCTGGACTATCTACTCCTCTCTGATCTGGTACCTCAAGCTGTCGATGCTTTTCTTCTACACTCGACAACGGTACGATGGCTCACTCGCTCTGGCGGATGTCAGCAACTCATACGAAACGGACGGTCTCGGACGACGATATCGCATGCTGGTTTTGTCCTCGTTATCGGCGCATTCGTCGCCACGATGGTAGCTGTTTTTGCAGGCTGTCGGCCGTTCAACAAGTATTGGCAGACTAATCCAAACCCCGGCAGTAAGTGCCTCTCTCGAAACTCCTAGCTCGTACGGCTGATCAAGTACTATAGATTCCTGCCAAGCTGCCGACTCCAAGTCCATTGTCTGGGTGTCCTTTGCTACAAACGTCTCGACCGATATCTACCTCGTAGTGATCCCACTCCCCATGCTGTGTGGATCTACCTTGAAACTCATCAAGTAGATACCCGTCACGATAGTACCTGGCATGGGTATCTTTGTCCTCGTTTGCGCAATCTTGAAAAGCGTATTTGTCCTGGTGGTAAGTACTATCTCGCCATTCTCCCAAGCTCCCCCCTAATTCGTGGTTTTAAGGATTCTATCAATGGAGCAGCCCTCGCTGGGGCTTGGGGTACGCGTGAAGCCTTCGTCGCGGCGATGACCACTAACCTTCCCGTCATCTTCCTGCTCATACGGATTTGGCTTACTCCGGCTTTTGGAAGCGTACTTCGCTCGTCGCAAAAGACATCGCACCAAATACCGTCGGGTTGCCGAACAATTGGTGGAGGCGGTCGCAGCCAGGGTCGGACCCGTCGTGGGCCCACGACTGTGAACCCCATTTCCGTTAATCTATTCCTCAATGACAGCGAAGAGCGGATTGTGAAAGCGGAAGCAATTGACATGAAGGTCTTTCAGGCTACGGAGTCAAGCGATAATGAGGCGAACGGGATTACGGTCTCAAACATGGTTGAGGTTACACACGAAAACGAAAAAAAGTCAGAATAGTGAACGCGCAAGAGGGTGCACGGGAGATGTGGCAGCGGCGCAAATCTTAGACTCGAGCTGATCCTCATACTTGTAGACAATAGAAAGCGTAATAAAATCAGCGCGGCATTTTGATGTGCTATAGTAGGCAGGACGGTTTGCTCCAACTACACTCAAGAAATGTTGTAGGCATGTTAGAGCTTGCTCTAGGGTATGTGATGCCAATGTCAACTTACGATTTGTCCAACGATTGGGACGTAGTGTGTGCTTCAAACTCGTAGTATCACCTAAAATCTTTGTCACTACTATGGTATGCGTTTGCCTATCTAAAGGAAGGCCGGATTGAACGGTCAAAGTAATATGACGTTTTGACGTTTTGACCTTTCGGACCATTGCAGTCGACGGTGTGGTGCTAAGCCGTGAACTTTTCGCTATAATGGCGCTTGCACTTGACTGTGGTCGGACCGCAATAACAAAGCCGGTAAATTAATCCCAATTAAAGAAAGAGATGTCGATAATATGGAGATTGACAAGCCGTTTATTGAGCTTTGTTGGATGGGATATTGTCGGGGGTTGTTGAGGTACCGTCAATTCTGGTGTCGCTAGGTAAATGCCAAGAAGTTCTTCACGATCCTCCGGTGCATGCATGATGTGCGCAGCTAGAAGACGGTAGTCCTGTAGCATTTTGCTTGCATGGTACATCAGACATGTTATGGACCCAATATTCACGGCGAAATTGTACGTCCGAAGAGTAAACAAAGCTATAAACAGCCCTGAATCATTGCCATTTCAAGAGAACTCATCTCGTGTCGCGTATCAAGTAGTATCTACGATTCAAATACAAAGCGATATATTCACAACGAATAGAACAAGACTCGACAGTCCTCGAGCCTGGCATGACAAAAAGCACATAACCCGGCACAGGCGGTGAGTCAAGATGCAGATCAGAAGTTGTCCCTGTTTAGCCAGCTACCCAGGCATATTTCCTCCAAATGAGACCTGTTGAGGTCCTCGAGATGGCGAACGACTCGTTGCCGTTTAGTAAGCAGCCTCGCCGATCCTACAAGTTAAACGGTTAGCGAGTACAACAATGATCGGCTGATTGAGGTGGTTTCTTACATGTTGCCAGCAGGGTAGTAGCGAGCGACAACCCAGACCTGGCCGTCGCTGCCCTTGGCCACAGCCATGCCGACCTTCTTGGTGGACCACCAGACACACTGGGCTGTTGAAGAGTTAGCATCAGGACCGGTGACGTGATGGATAACAGGTCTACTCACTGTAGTGGCCGAAATCCTGGAAGTTGCTGCCGGAGATGGGCTGGCCGCTGTAGCTGCTCTTCTCGCTGATGAAGGCATCGGTGGCATCGGTGAAGGGCGAGCCGTTGTATCCCATGTACAGGTTCTCACCCTGGCCGGAGCCGCTGGAGTGGGTGAGGCTGCCAACCGAGAGGAGGTGGTCAGCCCACTCCTGGGCATCGGCGGAGAGGGCATCGTCCCAGGTCAGGGGGTCAGTGCCGACGGCGCTTCGGGCAGCATTGTGGGCATCGAGAGCCTTCTGCTGGTCGTCGGACAGGCTGGAGGAGGAGGAAGTGGAAGCGTCGGCCTCGGCGGGCTTGGGGGCAGCCTCGGGCTTGGGAGCGGGCTTGGTCTTCTTGGTGACGACTCGGAAAGTCGTGGCCACGGGCTCGGCGGCGGCCTTGACAGGCTCAGGCACAGGCTCCGGAGGCTGGGTCTGGACCTGTTTGTAGCCAGCAGTGACGGTGACGACCTGGTACTCGGTGTGGACAATGACGTTGGCGTTCTCCAGCCACTGGTAGGCCATGGCGTTGGTGGCCAGCATGGAGAGGGCAAGGGTGGAGAAATGCATCGTGAAGTTTTGGGGGGGTTTGTCGGTCACCGGGACTGTAAAGATTGAATGAATGAATGAATGAATGAATGGATGGATGAAATGAATGAAAGGATCCGGCCAAGGATTCGAGATCGACAAGAGGCTGTAAGGAGTGACTAGACGGGATGTGTCTGGAGGAGAAAGGAAGGGGAGGGACTGTGGGAGGGAGAAATCGAAGTTATATTATATTTCTCCGGACACGACCGTGCCAGAGACTCTACCGCCACCGCTGGAGATTTGTTTGCAAGCATCCTCCCTAGCGTCGGCTCCCAGACCGTGGTGTCATCCCATCATGTCTGGTCCGGGCACGTACGTCAGCCAACGACTCCAGTTGATTAACCAAGCAAGTTGAGCCTGATTCAAGGCTTTGTCTGCGCCAGGGCCGCCGGTTGTGGAGAAGATTCAGGGGTAAAACAGTGTCGCCGTCGTGAAGACTGGGGACGCTCCAAGCCACTAGCATCAATTCATTTGTTGACAAGAGGCGCCATTGGTCTTGGCTTTTGCTCCCAGCGAATCGCGCGACTGGACGACACGAGAGATCAACTGAACTGTGCATGCGCCCCTGCACTGTGAGCGCAGCGCAAGATTCTCCCCTGGATGAACCAGCTTCATCTGAAGTTAGCGCCTAATGAGCGGGCTCGACCGGGGCACACTGGCCATTCCGAAACCTTGGAACCCCTGAGCTTGTTGCGAGGATCCGGCCAGTAGCGCTGTGGAGACTGCCACCACAAATCGAGGGCCTCCTTAATATAACCGTTGGGTTGAGATCTGACCACTGTTTCATGTCGACGCGGCTCGCAAACTTGTCAAATCAACTAGAGACGAGATGACATGCCGGGGCATAGCGAGGCATTTTTAGGCCAAGCTACGGATGTGAGGGGAAGTTCACCTGTTGCTGATCAATCATTGGCCTAATGGCTCAAGCGAACTTTTGCTGTCCCTTTGTTGGAAAACCTTAATGGCTTTATTCGCTGCATCACCGACTAAGAGGCTTGTTGACACCTTCAATGTCGCCTCAAAGAAGACGAATCACGCTGAAAGAAACCAGAAACATATGATCAATAGAAAGGCGCCCTGAGTTTTTCTGGATTGCCGCACCTTTTGGAGGTGCTTGAGTCAACGGACATCCCTTCGGATTCACGGCGCCTATTTTCCTTGCCCACTTTTGCCCACCATTTTGGCTTGACAACTAATGCATGCTCAGAGGCCGTCGCCATACCAGTGCTTCAGAAGTTTACTCGGCTCGGCGCTTCTTGACTCGATATGTGACAAACTACTGCAATGTTCTCCGCGCGCCATCATTGGTCTGCAACGGGCATTCGCCTCTTTGTCTTTGCCTCCCCTCTCAGTGCGAAAAATTCAGCTGGTGATACGCACCAAAACAACATGGCTTGCACTAGTTGAAACATTGCCCGAATTCTCATCCCTTGGAGTCCGGACGAGTGTCGAACCGGGTGGAAGCATTCTTTGACAGCTTCCTACCGAAAGATCAGAGTTTTCAATCTGTCTAGCTCGCTCTTGGCCGTTCTAACTGGCAAATGTTGAGTTGACGGTTGGGTTCGCATTTTCCAGACTACACTACGCTGAGCTACAACGGCCGAGTCCTACCAACTGATCGCAATGGTCGCCTGCCAGACTCTGGCAGTGTCACGGTAACGGTGATCTTCACGATCTACTTGACTTTGGATCCCAGAGCAGGCCCCTTTGATCGACATCAAGATCATGCCCCTTCCCCAGCGATTTTATCTCCGAAACAATGTGCCTGGCGCTTTGCTTGTTTCGGAAATGGTTGCTACGTGTCAGCCCTCCTGTCTGTCAAGGTTGCGACCCATCCTCGTTAGTTCCACAGCTAGTTCCACCATCCCGTACCTGGCTGCCGGTACATGTGACAAACTCACTCCAAGCTGCGGATGGAGTTGCTGTCTGGAGTAAAGTCCATCACTTGATGATGACCACCAATCAGCGCCTTCTCGAGACAGGCACGTCTTTACGTAGTTTCGACTACGGCACGAAGCGTAGTCACCCCTTCCATCGCGTGCATGTTGTCGACGGTTACTGACGGCGGTAGAATCTGTTGAGATCCGACCGAGGTGAGTTTGCCCGAGCATTGAAACTCGCTTGTGAGATGGATTGTACGCAAACAATACTCAGGTGCTTGTTTCAGGAACTTGCTCACCCGGACGAGCTTCCGCGAGGGTTGGTCTGTTGATGGGACAAACACCTAGGCCTCCTGTCTACCTTGCGCACGTCCTCAAGGGTCCACTTCCAACGTCAATTTTGGTGTGTGGTTTCAAATCCTCATCTCTCGCTTACGACTCTGCCGAATTATGCGATGCACATATTGACAAGGACAACAATGCTATGATAGATGCCTGCCTCGACAGGCCCAAACATGCATTGAACTGCTGGATACAGCCCCTGGACATCAGACCACTTGAGAGTGCTGTAACCCCTCAAATTTTCATGCGTACATTTGTCAGGGAAGACACGCCGTCGTTTTGCTTCATGGGCTAGCAACTCGTTGTGCACTTGTTGATCCAATCACATCGTCACTCTCGCAGACAGGCGACACCAAGGCGGCACCTTTTGGTGCCCCTCTGGACTTGCGACACAATTACTGTTGAACTCGTTCCGCCACTGTGAATACATGAAGTAACTGAGAAAGCAGGCAAAAGGGTGTTTCGGCTTTTGGCACCGATACTTCAGTTCCTGGGCCGAAGCAAAGGAGTGCATATTGAAATGCTCGGTCGCTTGCCTATACCAGCGATGGCGGTATGTGATGGCTGTGATAAGTTCAATTAACCGAGGTGAATCGTTACCAAGTCTTTCCTGGGTGAAGTTGGTCGGTTTGAGGGGCGTCAAGTCGAATGACTCATGCCACACTTAGGTCATGGCTAACTTGAAATCGCTTCTTTTGGGTCTCGCCAGATCACGGATTCTTGGGGGAAAAGGAGATCATCTTGAAGAGACATGTACCAAGGGATAATGCAGGAAATTCAACGCCAACCAGAGACCAAGCAGTGGATTCTATGACCAACAAAGAATTATCATGTAACAGGAGTCTACTGCCATGTTTGGCTTGGCAGTGCAGTTCGAAGACAGTTTGGAGAGACACGATGCGCGAACAGGCTATATGCTACATACTAGTATGGGAGTCACTTTCCTCGAGAAGCATATAGTAGGGTCTGTGAAGAGTATCTGCCCCGTTCATAGTCGTCCCTGAGCCCAGGAAGCGACAATAAGCTCTGGCCCATGCATGCTCTTTAATATGTAATATCAGAACCAGAAATTTGAGCTCTGGCAGACCGCAAGAGCTGCAAGAAGTATAAACAATAATAATTGTTCCTAAATCGTCTTTCTTCTCGATCATTATTGTTTATTATTGTTTATGATAATTTTGTTTATCCTGCTCTCTATAATGTGTACCTATAGTCTCAAGTAGTTCTATACTACTTGCACTATGTAATCTGCTCGTTGCTCTCTCAAAGGCATGGTGCTTCCACAATAACAAAGAACACTATTTTTTTCCAAAATTCAAGCATCATAACCCAATACTTACGCAATAACTGTACTACTTGCACAGTGATTACATTGAGTTGCATTGGCCCCGATACCTGCTTTGAGTCTCCATACAATCCTCATATCTACCTTGGGCGGAGATCTTGGAGGAGAAGGACTTGGTATTAGCAATCAGTGATCCGTAGAGTCAAGAAGATGTTTGTAAAAAAAAGTCGAGCTAGCAAGACCCATGAAGTTTCGAAAATATGAACGGGGCTGAGTGTCTCGGTAATTCAACCAGAGGTGGATCCGATGAATCATGAAGGCTCAAACAGCCGACTCAAAGGCTCCAAGAGACGTTGGGAAGCAAACAGACAACCGTGGGTGGCATGGCATAATTTGATTTCAGGCCTCTACTCACCATCTTTAGAGTAAGCACTATTCAGAAGAGTCGGGGGAAGCTACAATGAAGACATCATCTCAACGAAGCCCCTCACTCGGCTTCGGCAAAGGTGAAACCTCTTAAAACTGGGTAAAAACTGGGTAACGCCGGAGCCCGATTGATAAAAAATTTATCAGATCCGTTGTTCTGCCGATCTTAACCGCCCTCGGCCCCGGTATCGCCGGGACACGCAACCTCCAATCGCCTTTACAATTGCGCGGTTTATTCTGAGCGCTTCAGGTTGGACGAGACTCACTCGGTATGCTCCGGACACTCATACAGTCTCGACCTCTCAGCACCGTCAGAACAATGGCTACTACACTCAGTAACGCGCGCCTGCCCAACACCTGCGAGTGGACGGCCAAGACAAGCAGGGGAGACTACCTTGTCCAGGTGGCATGGCCTCTGACTTGGGGTGAGGACCGGGTCCCTACGGAAAAAGAGGTTGCTCAGACAATGTGAGTGCAGGCCTCGACAACATCAAGTCTTCCTCAGTCTAACCATAGCATTCGTGCTTGAAGCTATCTTGTGGACGGCAATGCATACTTCTTCTCGGCTGTCGACGTTACTCGGCGTCTGGAATACACAAACAGCACAAGGACCGTAGTGGTGGGCATCGGCTATCCTCCCGGCAAATACGTCTACGACTTCCGCAGAGGACCGGATCTCACGCCACAAGCTGAGGAATATGAGATGCCACTGAACAGCAAGGGCGAACCCCGGACCGACATCTCATTCGGTGAGGCGGACCAATTCATGGACTTTATTCAGAACGACATCATGCCATATGTTCAGGGAACGCTCTTCCCAGAGGCCTCTCTCGAGAGCGGCCGGAAGGCTCTGTACGGACACTCATACGGCGGCATCTTTGCGCTCAATGCACTGTTTACCCGGCCAACGCTCTTCAACACCTTCATCGCCGCAAGCCCCATCATCTGGTGGAACAAGCACTTTCTCATCAGAGAGCCAGAGGCAGCTTTCTGCAAACGTGATCCTCCCGTCGACCCGGCTCCCTCGTTGATTGTCACATGGGGATCCTGCCACGACGAGTTGGAAAGACACCCAGACGAGCCTGAGGGCACGCATGAGAAGAGGAAGGGGTGTGCCGAAGATGACCAGATGAGAGATGCCGCCAGCGCGCTGGTGGCACGTTTGAAGGGTTGCCCGAGTATTCGGAGGATCTGGATGAAGGAGTTTCCAGGCGAGGACCATGGAAGTGCGGCGGTGGCAGGCCTCCAGCAGGGAATCGTGAAATTTGTTGTCGACAGGATTTAGTAAGGAATTTGGGATATGAAATAGATAGAGATAGAGATATGTGCTGGGTGAGGCATCCCAGTGATGCATCTTGCTCGCCGTGATCGTCTTCATAAACTAGTCTCGAGCTTGCTGATCCAAGCGATGGAGTATAATATTTAGAATACAGTTGGCTATTGCTGCTTACAACCCAAATCTTTCCGAATATGACAAGCTGAGATGTTATTCTTTGGAGTTTGACGTGGTTTGATGGCCTTACCACTACTGAGAATCGCCTCATATTCAAGCTCAACGGCATTTGTAACTGTACAGAGTGGCTCAAGACAAAGAAACCGCTTATTGCTTAGAAGTCAATGTACTGATTTAGGGCCTCGACTGCAAGGCACCAGTCTGCTCCAAGTCCATAATCATCATGACGGCGTGGCCTTACGGTAATCAGTAGCAGTGATGGGGTTCTCAGCACTTGAAAATACCACGAGTGTATAGTGTCAATGCAAATAACCGAGTCAAAAGCTTCTTTGTGGATGATGCGAAATCACATGAAAAAGGCCGATATACTCTACCAGCTCCAGGATTATGGTGACAAGGCTTCGTTACTAGCATTCAACAATATCTACCTTTCAACAGTTTACGAGACTACTGTCGAAATGGCCTCGACTTTTCGGCATAACAATAGAAAGCTAACGTTCGACTCGTTTCCGCAAAGACTATTAGACACACTACGTCATCAAGCACGCTTCAACATACGACAATATAGACTGGGTTAAGAGAGCGAGGCACGCAGTGCCTTGAGATATGGGCGTCGTTGACACCCATAGTTTTTATTAATATTGGTAGAGTAGGTATTAATTATACATTGCAAGCGCTCCACTCCCGAGGCCAGTGTAGCTTTTACAGCTTGGTTCAACCCATTGTATAATTCGTTATGTTGGTAAGTTTTGTTTGGTGCAAGTCGGTGTTGCCCCTTAGAAAACAGTTCCCTTGGTCTGGTGCAGCTTCCTGAGATCATAGTTCTTGATGAGGAAGAGTGAGATAAACGCGATAGCCATGATGGCAGTTCCAGCGGCCAGCATGCGAACCTGAGCATAGCCGTAGGCGTCCTGGAGCGCGCTGCGCACAGGATCTCCCTCGGGATAGCTCAGCTGGGCCATGAGATCCTCGTAGATGAGGTCAAACTGGTCCTTGGCGTTCGCGGGAAGGTTCTCCAGCAGCTTCGGTCCGAACGTGTTGGTCCAGATGGTAGCAGAGATTGTGCCTCCGATACCTCCACCGACACCTCCAGAGATACTCAAGATGGCGAGTGCAGTAGCGACGTGCTGGTGGTCAACGGCAGCGAGGACGGCGACCTGCATGCAGAGAATGAAGCAGGATCCAGCGAGGGAGATGAAGATCTCGCACATGATGAGGTAGCCGACGGACTGGCCGGGCTGACGGAAGTGGATCATGAGACCCTGGGAGAAGATGTACCACGGGACACCGACAACCAACAGCCACTTGAAGCGGCCCGTCTTGCTCATCAGGATGCCAACGATGAAGAGGAGAACACCGGAAACAACGTCAAAGGTGTTGTTGATGTATCCAGCCTCGGCAACGCCCAGGCCTTGGACGACCTGGAGGAACGAGGTGAAGTAGCTGGCCCAGCAGTAGTATGCGATCTGGTAGACCATGCTCAGCAGACAAGCACCAGCGATGGTTCGCTCCTTGAGGAACTCGGCCTTGAAGAAGGGCACGGGTGCCAGGTAGATCTCGTAGAGGAAGAACAAGACTGTGACAATGAAGCCCACAATGATCATGGCAATGATGTAGTCAGACTTCCAGCCCTTGGGGGCGGAACTGGCGATAGAGAAGGGGAGCAAGAACACGACGATACCGGCGGCAAAGAGGAAGACGCCGACAACTGGGGCTTGAGTTAGCACATGGCAATAATCCCACAGCTTAAGAAGCTCCGATTGAGGTGACTTACGATCGAACGCGATGATACCATGCTTGATCTTCTCAACGAGGGTGCGGCCACTGGGCTCACGGACCAGGGTGCCGTTCTTCTTGGCCTTGTGAAGCTGGACCTTCAACAATATGTACATGGGCGCGGCCACAAAGGGCAGAATAATGGAGAAGGCGCCAAAGGCCCATCGCCAGCTGATGTCCTCGAGGAAGGACTCGGCAGCCTTGGAACCCGCAAAAGCAGTGATCATGTAAGGGGAAGAGGTGAAGGCGTAAGCGAAACCTCGGTTCTTGAGTTTAGTCGAATCAGCAGTCATGACGTCGATGCTGTAGGTGAGGCCAGACCAGCCAATGTTGTAGAAAACCTGTAATGTCAAGCGTCAGATATCTGGCGTCCTATGCTCCGAGGCTCCAGCAACGTGGGAACTCGGGAGGGGGGTTTCGGTTTGTCTTACAGTGGCGGCACAGTAGGTTGCGAGGTTGTTGCTTCCAGCCATGGCAGCCATACCGATGGTGGCAAAGCTAACCATGAGGAGGAAACCCTCAGCGCGCCCCCAGAGATCGAGGATCTTGGCGAGGGGGATGTAGACGGCAGCGGTCATGACGCTGGACACGACGCTGATGACAGGGATCAACGAGTGGGTGCTGAAGTCACTGGCGGCGTAGGCGGTCAGGTCGGAGCAGATCTTGGACTGGAAACCGTTGACCAGGTAGATGAACCACATGCTGTCGTAGGGGAGGCCATGTTAGCAATGGGGGGGAAAAGACCAAAAGAAAGATAAAGGATCAAACACAACACGGAGAAAAAACGTACTTGATGAACATGAAGACCAGCGACGTCTTGGTCCAGGTGAGAGTAATAGCCTGCTGGTTTCGGACACCATGCTGCACATTCTCGCTCACGACTGACTCTTCGCTCTTGTCGTCGGCCTGGATGTTGGCCTCGGCGTCCTTCTCGTTGCCCTCGGTGGTGACCGTGACGGGCACATTGGCGGCCTCGCCCTCTCTGCCCTTGCGGCCGAGGGTAACGTGAAGTCTGTCGATGACTCCCATTGTTGCTGCTGTTGGCGCCCGGAGCAGTGAAAGGAGGAGCTGGGATCGCTTGGAGATGCGTACAAGACTGGATCGATCAAGATGAGCTCAAAGGGCGGACGGTTCAATCTTTATTTTTAAGCATGCGACCGGGAAGGCCAAAGCAGCAAGCATCAGCAGAGCTAGCGCCTGGCGCGCGAATGAAGGGGAACTCCACTCATTTGGCTACCTGTTGGCTCTAAAGCAGACCCATCTGATAAGATCAGGCCAAAAGGACTGAGTGGCGGCCAGGTCTGCCCGAAGTCGGCTGTTGCCCATTCGTGAGAAGGACTCCATTCCGAGGCTAGAGCCAGCTGCGTCGAAAGGCCTTGACGGCAGTCCGCTTGGCAAGGCCTCGAACGCCGAGTAACCGGGATCGGGAGTGGGGGTGTCGCCAGCGAGGAGGCCAAGCAAGGTTAGGGCTGCTCAGGAAGAATTTTCGTCTTTGTTTTTGTTGATCTAATCAGATCGATTAGATCGGGTGAGTCCGTAGGAGCAGCCTCCGCGCCAAAATCGCGGACCGGAAATGTTACGTACTACGTAGTACGTGGTGGCGGATGGTGATTCAACAGACTCGTGAGACGAACTTGTTCAGTAGGAGCAGCATCCTTGAGGCGTCGCCCGTGGTGATCCCGATCTTAGACTGCTTTAGCAATGTGCCAAGTTAATTACCGGCCCATACGATTGCAACCCAGCGCTCAGCGGGTCGGGGGCTCCAAATAGGCCAGTAGCAGTAACGAGACCTGAACTGATGATTTCTTTTCCATTTCCGTACGGAATTGAACAGTCACTGTTGCGCAGCAAGCGTGATTGAGGCACCGACGTCCAGGGGGGCTACCAGCTCGCCGGACTCTTTTGTCCCAGTCAATCCCTGCATGCACTATTACCTCTTGGCAGACAAAAAGGGTCGTCAACGCGCTTGGCGCCCAGTATTCTTACTCTGCCCTCCTCAGGGAAAATTAAAATGATCAGCTGTCTGTTTTGAGAGCCATGCCCCCGTTGGCACCCGACATAGCTTTATGAGCTATTTCCCAGTTGCGGTCAAGGCCGCAGAACGAGGCTTTATTCTTGACGCACTTGCATGTCACCTCGTGGTTCTTAGCGGACACACATGCCCCAACGGGTCAGCCTCTTCAGGGGTCGATGGATCCCACATTCCGTCTTGTTAGGCGCCCAAAGTCGCATTTTAACTCTCATCAATAATCATCACTCCACCCGTTGTCGCTTACTCTCACGCGGACAAGATCCCGGCCCTTTTTATTATGTTTTATACATGGGTAAGATAGTGGATGCTTGCTCCATTTGATCATACATGACTCAATGCACACGCAGCGATCCAAGGGTCCGAAAGTCAAGCCAGAGCTTGGATGGCTAAGATACGAAATAAACTGCGGCGTAAAACAAGCTTAATTACTCCTCCGAGCAAAACCTCCGAACACCGCCAACACATCGAATCCATCACAAATCGAGGATTAGGTTGCGAAGGAAACATGGTACTTGAGAGAAATCCCCACACTGCCGACTTTGTTGGTACGTCGGTTCTCTTTCGCATCATCGTTCGGTAGCAGCCCGGCTTGGCTCTGGCCAAGGCCAGGGGGCATGTCTGCCAAGCAGGAACACCGATCCGAGCCATGACTGATGATCACATGGTACTCTCCATTCTTTTCTTCCGACGTTAGTCCTTTCGCCGCTGAGATCGCCAGCGGCGAAAAAGAGAGTTGAACTGGACGTGAGATCAGCAGAGCTTACCATCACGGAGACGTCGACAAGCAAGGATCGGCAAAGCTCAAGTATCGCGAGGCGAACGCACAAAAAGCCAATGCAAGGTGCCAAAATATCTTAGTTGGTCAAGTCGATCGGATTCAGTAATTCGTGTCTCTCAATCAGGAACAATTGATTGCTACCGTTGGATGCTATTTTGAAGCTAAAAGCTGGCTATCCACTGCCAAGAAGATGCCAAATGGGACCAGGGCAAGACAAACTCCTTTTTCTAAAGCTGAACCGTAAATTAAGCCTAGTCTTAAATGCTCGCGAAAAAGTCATTCTTCATTTACGAATAATACGCCTTTTTTTCTCTCTTTCTTTCTACGGGGATTCTACTCTACAGCTTGGGGTGGAACCCAAAGGTAGTGCCCGCCACGCGAGGCTGGCCCTGGTTGAATGGGCACAGCTGGAAGAAGCGCTCTCGCGAGATCTTGACCAGGTTGGACCTCTTGTGCGGCAGATCCATCCACTTGTCCTGGTGCAGGCCAAAGATCATCTCGTACCTGAGGACGTTCTCGCTCGACAGACGAGGCTCGCCCACCACGTTCTCGGTGCGGTGGTCGTCAATGAACTCGTAGTGCTGCACGCTGGGCCACCACGCCATGACCCGGTGCTGGCCTCGGAATGTGGCATCTCCTACGAGCGAATGCCTGCCTCGGTCAAAGTCGAGCGAGGCATAGTGTTGGCCCATCTTGTCCTCCTTGGCCCAGTAGAGCTCAAAGTAGGCGAATGGGGTGTCGTTGAAGTATCCGAGGACGGCAAATTGGTGAGGGTCCTCGTCGATGGCGCGGAGGTAGACCCGGTGCTCGTCCAGGGTGCCCGTCTCCATCCAGCCGGCAGCCACTCGGGGGTCGTTCTGCCACTTGTTGAAGAGGCCGAGGTGCTCAGGGTTCCGGTAGTCTAGCGCCACGAGCGAGAAGTGCTCGTCCAGCGTGGGGATGTAGCGGCTGTAGAAGCGGCTGCCGGGCGCGGGCTTGGGCGTGCGTCGCGGATGCCGCAGCAGCGTCTGCTCCGACGTCGCCGTCATCACGTACTCGAGGTGAGGCACCACCTTGGCCGAGTTCCACGTCGACAGCCAGATGGGCTGCGTGCCCAGCGGAGAGGCACACCCCTGCCAGAAGGCGCTGCGCAGCACGAGCACCTCGGTCTCCTGAGGAGGCGAGGCTGCGGTCTTGTTGGCAGGCTCGGGGACGCGGATGGCCACCATGGACATGACCAGGTCGGTAGCCAGAGCCTCGGCGCCGGCGCCCTCGAGGCGGAGCCGGAACTGCTCGACACCATGCTCGTGAGCGAAGAATGTGTAGAGGAACATCCAGATCTGGGACAGAGTGGGCTGCTCGCTGCCCTCCCAGGCGGCGGCCCAGACAGGGCTCCGTCGTGCGCGAGCCCATGCCGTGTTGTTGGAGTCAGGAATCTTATCAGATTCCGCCTGCGGCAGGCTGCTGAAGACTAGTCCATCACGGTGCAAAGCATGGGGAAACGCGGTGCCCTCCTCCGGCGTGTCGGCCTTCCGCAGACGGTATGACAGCTCGCTGGACGGCTCCAGGTAGTAGGTCGTCAGGTAAGGGTGAGGTAGCCGGATCTTGAGTGACGACTGCTTCTGGAGGGCTTGTGAAGTCATGATTGCGATTGAATGCGCTGATTTGACTGTTGGTTGATGCTTGCCAAAGCCAACGTCTTCTTCATCCCCAGATTTATACCCCCCGCGGCAACCCGATCTCGGGTGGTGAGCAGCTCTGCTACTTGGCAAGCCAATGGATCCGCGCGCAAAGTGCCATGTACACTGTTATCTTGCGCGCTGATCCGTACGGAGGCGAAGCCGATGGAGCTTCCAAGCCCCAAGAGACTACCCTACCCGTAACTAAGCAGAGACTGCCAATCCCGAGGTCTGCCGACATGCACAAGCTCTTGGCTGGACCGCTAGAGGGGCTTCTTTTCGAACTGGACACTGTGAGCGAGAGAAGGCGGGAGTGCTTTGGACAGAATCACCTACAGCGTGCTGCCCACCATGTCCCGGTCTCTTGCTCCCAGCAGCAGCTGGATCGACGCCCCCCAAGCTTCTGCCGGACAAGGGCCCCTTTGCCGATTTTTCCGCGGTCCATGCCAATTTTCAGGGCCAAAGAGTGGGATTGTAAAAGCATCGTACCACTAAGAGCCCGTCAATGGGTGATGTAGTGGGTGGGCGCCCATCTGGCGCTAACGCTAATAAGAGCTCGTCTTGAGGTTATCCCTCCCCTCGTCAGCAAATGCCCAAGAAAACTACGGTCAATCCCCCTTCCATTGCCAGTGCTTCTTTCCTGAGTTGTTTCTCTGGCGGAAGGTATGCTAAACACGCTCGCTACTACAAGTGTAAGCGCCAAGTCTGTGTGGGAACTGTACACTAGGGTATTGCAGCACCCCACCAAGCACTCGGAGTACAACTCCACGCGAAGGGGGCATCCTGTGCATGCGTGGTTCTGCAAATCTCGGAATAATGGCGCCAATTTTCTTGCCCGTTACGACCCTTGCAGCGCCAGTGTGGATCGCAGCAGGCCTATACTCTGTGCGAAGTAGCATGCACTTAATTTTGGGCTCAATCCACTTGCTTTTTGGTGGCATTTGCAGCGCCGCGCTGTGAGGTATTAACGGCGCTATAGATTATCTTATCGATCATCTGACCGGATTCTTTCCAGGGCTGGGAATTATACTTTGAACTAGGACGTCAGCCTCACGGATTGCAGCTACTGTGGAGGATGGTTGAGATGGCAGTGCCTTGAGAGTAGCTGACCTACACTCACTTGCGTTGTCTCGAGTCAAGATGCCGTGCCTGCGTGCCAGTGAGGCTGTCAGTCGCGTGTCTACGGCAAGTTCAACGATCAATGAGCATGAGCATGAATCGACGAATTCGAACGTCGATGGGAATGTCAACAAGTGACAAGATACCACCACCACGCAACTAGCGCTCCAGCACGCCGAGTAATTAAGTCAAGGACTTCGAGGTCGACGCTACGAACGCATGCGACAACACGAGATCAGCCCCCGGCTAGAATTCCTTTTTATCGAGCACAATACCTGATCCGACTTGTAGCTTTACTTGGAACGGCGGCAGGTCGCACAAAATCGGCTGAAGGTAGACATTCACCTCCAGGCTGCTCTGGCAGGCTTGGTAAGCACAGTCAATTGGATGGCACATGTCTTGGGAGATATGCGTCAAGCACCAAGAAGAAAGCCAAGATCATATGTCCTGGTGCAAGCCAAGTATCATGAGCAAGTATTTGTGTGGACAGACAAAGTTATGGGATCTCACAGAACGGCTCGGCGCGCGTATAATATTATACCTCGATGGTCTCCATTTCGACCGACAGCCAGCCCTGGCGTAGCCTTCACCACGCTTCTGGCCTTTGCTGGCGATATCACAGCCAATTTGCTTCTTTGGCCGCACTGGCTCGGGGCCACGAGTATCTCGCTTTGTTCTTGGTCTAGGCTAAATGTCAGGGCCTTGGCCTGTGACAGCGCGATGGTTCCAGCGCCGTAGCTTTGCATCTGCGTGCGATAGCTCCGAGCTCTGATTGTGACACGGCGTCGGGCATGCGTCAATCTTCTGACGCAGGGAGATTGAACGTATACGAGCGATGTCTGCATCGAGGATTCAATTGATCGAAAAAATACTGCTCGTGTATCGGATCGCGATTCGTAGATGGTCAAGGTGTCGTTTAGATATAAGTTCGCTGCGAGTTGTTTTTCGCCGATGGGGAGTGTTACTGTCGCGGAGCGTTAGCCATGCCGACGCCTGACAGGCCTACCTACTTACAGTTGACCAGGACAGAGGGGATTGCCCTGGCATTGGCTCCTAATCATTGATGTGTCCGCCTTGTTGACATGCTGATGGCTCGTACTCGAAGTCCTTTCAATAATGTCGCACAACTATAGCCTCAACCCTTTTCCTGGTCTCGTTTGTCCATGTTATGGATCAAAAGGGCTCTGTGTCATACTGTACGTCATGGGTGGGTAAGAAGACACCTCCCTACCCTGTACGCATGGGAGGAAACGTCGCTGAAGATGTTCGCGAAAGAGCGGATGGCGAGGTTGAGTAGAGATGCAGGAGACGTGTGACGTAAGGAGCTGGTTCCTGTCTCGATCAGATAATCATGGTGAAAAGTGATTGATCGTCCAGATCGCTTCGTTTGACACCTTCGATCACGTCAAAACTCAAAGTCAATCAAGGCAATGAATCGGCACGCAACCATTGATTGATGAACCTGACTCTCGCGCGAGCCGATCTCGGCCCGCGTGCCTGATGTGGACGTCAGATGATGCACTGTGCTTGGCTACTAGAAGCGCCTCGTTTTTGCGAGAACAATCAGGGGGTGGGACGACTTTGCCTACGGATTATCAGATGTGATTGATTAGATGCCCGAAACGGATTGTTCCGGGCGAGTCCCCTGATCAGGGACATGCAGGTCTTTTCGTTCAGGGGGCGCCCCCCACTACAAGGACGCCAAAAGATCTTTTTCTTCTTGCGGGATATTTGCCTCGCCTACTCCAGATCCAATCGGCCTCTATAGCTGCGCTGTCCTTGCACCCGTCCCGTTGCACAGAGCAAGGCCAAGGTCAAGGATTAGTTAGATGCGACGCTTCGAGATTGTGTCATCTCTGCACTTCGCTATGGAGCCTCGCTCCACAGAGTACCGACTTACGTTGTATTTTAATGCTGGTGTGTACACGCTGGGTTGGGTCGAATTGTAACGGTGTCTAGTGAAGCCATTGCGGGTTTTCCTCGTCGACTGAACCCACTCGGCGGCCCGGTGGCTTTGGGCTTGTTTCGCCTTGGAAGCATCAAGAGCCATAGCACCGTGTAAGCGTCCAGCTAGCCATGCACGAGGCGACGCCACGTCTTAGTAGAAGCGGTTTTATCAATCACGGCAGCTGAGCAAAGTCCCGGATCTCATCTTTAGAAACCCATCTCCACAGTCGCCAACCACTCAATCGGCTCTCCCTCGAACACGAGCGACATCTCGTCACCTAAACGTGCTGAACAACCAGACATGGCGCGGCCTACGTTCAAACGACCACCCCCGGCCCAGAGCATGGGGCTCGTGTCCTTCCCGGCCGAGCACATCATGCTGGTCGTCTTCAACCGGCCCAAGATGCTCAACGCCATGACCAGCGTGGGAGAGTACGACCTCGAGGCCCTCTGGTCCTGGTACGACCGCGAGCCCTCGCTGCGCTGCGCCGTCGTCACCGGAGCTGGACGTGCGTTCTGCGCCGGCATGGACCTCAAGGAATGGAACCAGATCAACAGACGGCGAGCCGAGGGGATACCAGAGGAGCGCTCCATGGACCCACCGTCGGGCTTTGGCGGGCTCTCGCGGCGCCACGGCAAGAAGCCAATCATTGCCGCCGTCAACGGGCTCGCCTTTGGAGGCGGGATGGAGATCCTGGCCAACCTCGACCTCGTGGTAGCGGCCAAGAGCGCGACGTTTGCCCTCCCGGAGGCCAAGATCGGCGTCGTCGCCAATGCCGGGTCCCTGCCGAGGCTGGCCCGGACCATTGGCCGACAGAGGGCGAGCGAGATGGCCCTCACGGGCAGGCCCATCACCGCAGTAGAGGCCAAGGAGTTTGGCCTGCTCAACGCCGTCACCGAGGACGCTGCCGCCGAGGACTGCGCCGTGCTGGACCGCCCCGTCGTGAAGAAGGCGCTCGAGTACGCCAACCTCATCGCCAGCAACAGCCCCGACAGCGTCATCGTCTCGCGCGCGGGCATCCTCTCCGGATGGGAGCACGGCAGCGCGGAGAATGCGAGTCGGCTGCACTGCGAGACGTGGAACGCGACCATGGATGACTGCCATAACTTCCACGAGGGCGTCCAGGCCTTTGTGGAGAAGAGGAAGCCTCGGTGGGTGGACAGCAAGCTATGATGGCATTGGTTTGGGGGTGAAGAGGGGTCTGCTGCACCTGTAACTACGTAAATAGCAGCTAGAAGAACACGGAAGAAAAATCCCTCAAAGAAAGTCAAGTTGTTGTCCACTTCGTCTTCCTCTTCATGGCGGGAGCGGAGCTGTTGTGGGTACAGTGGTGATCTTGAACAAGTCCGGGCTGCATATTTCCACTGACGCCGTCGTTCCAATGTTCAACCCTGAACTTGCTCGCCCTCAAATTTACTCGACGGACGCCCCATGGTCTATCCGTTTACCGAGTTCTTCCAAAGTGTGTGTGTGTGTGTGCTTCTCTGCACGAGCGGAATGTGCGTGTGGCTCAACGCCCCCTTGTCGATCAGATCAGATAATGGACTTATCAATCACCCCACCCACACACACAAACGCACCAAGAAAAAAAGAAGGCGGTTTTATCAGGGATCTTTGGCCCGCGCCGTCGCAGTCCGTTCTTTGCACCGCGTCAAGATTCGAGCTTCCGAAGTGACCTTTTCCGTATGTAGTTGGGACAAAAGCACGCTTTCTCGATCGCAACGCAACTCAATCTTACGTAAATGCAACATGGGGGTCTGCCTCCTTGGATGGAAGCGTACCTGGAGAGCTTACCTGTGACCATTCCGTATCGTCAAGCTACAACAAGGGCATCGAACCATCAGCTGTAAGATTCTACCGGGGAGCAAAGAAACCTCTCTGCATGTCAAGAGCAAGGTCAGCCTTATTCTTCGTGCAGCTTAACAAGGGTTTCCCTCGGCCAAAGATGCGCTGGCTTCTCCACCGAGCGACGCCCCCTCAGAACTTGGGAGCATCTCCCACGCAGTGTTCTGCCTCCATCACGCTTCTTAGCTTAGACAGAGAGGGCGCCCCATCTACGCCACAGTAGTTCACGCGGTTAACGTGTGTACATACAGGATGCATGTACGTACGTAGGCAGAGCACCAGTTACCAGGGTCCAGCAAGCGAAAGCGTGGGGCCGTCCGCCCCAGACCATCATCCCATCTGCGTTCACACACGTCCTGGTACGGAAACGGGGTGCCGAAGATCAGCAAGGAAAAGGTGCAAGCCGAAGACGGAGAAGCCCCGAGTTTGCCCTGCCATGCCCCTCAAGCATCATCCTCGGCGCTCGCTCACAGCTGCGGAGGGGATTACTTTTTCGGTCCCTCATCTAAAAACCCTGGGAGCGTTTGAAACAACCACCATTATCATCGGTCTATTTCCTGCGCAGTCCACAAGGTCTACGGTCTGGAACAGGGTGAGCAGTGGAAAGAACCCCCACTTCAAGGCGACCGTGGGATGGCAGCTTAAATATCCTGTTACTCTACCTGATCCAATTCCTGCATGTTCATGCTCCGGGTCTGTTTGTCCTGGAACAAAAGAGTGGAGGTATTCATGTGAAAGGAGAAGCTTCAAGGCGTCCCGACCCGTCCAACGCAGGATCTCACCACAGCGTAATTGAACAAGCATCGTTTCTCGCTTGTACCCGTCGAACCCTAGCTCCTCATCTCCCGAACCAACATTAACCAACACCTCCGGAAATAATATCCATAATGGCGCTCGACGGCAGCGTCTCTGAGTGCTCAGCGCCCTCAGCGCCGTTAACAACACAGGCCAAAGGCGTGCGATATGACGTACCTACCCTCCACAGTCTCCAAGTGAATAACTACGAGATCGAAGCTCTACTATTAGCCTGGACCCTTCATATTTGGCGTCAAAGTCACGGCAATCATGTGCAATATACCTGGGGCCTCTGCGAGAACGGTGCTTCCGCAGGCCAGGTCTTTGAGCTAAATACTGCACGGCAGCCGTGGAAGGCAGACGAGTCTGTCGCAAATGCGCTGGTGGTATTCCGAAATTACTTGCGACAGCAGCTACAAACCGAGGGTTCAGTCGAGGCGAGCCGCTATACATTCTTCCTCAATGACGAGTTCGCGCCGGGCGACGCATCCAGTCACGTCGATGAGAATGGCGATCTGTCGATGACCTGGGTAAGCCTTCAGAACTCAACTTCGGTTTCCTCACGACTCTGCAGTTCGCTAACGAGTCCGGTTTTACGTATCGCAGGGCAATGTCCAACTTCAAGCCGTGATTAAAGAGGACGGCCTCTTTCTGCGCCCCTCGTGGCGAGAGCCCGTGGGCGCAGAGTTCATTGCGAACCACTTCGCCGGCTCACTCATCGAGATCCTCAACACCGTCGTCGCCGACTCAAGCGCGCCGCTCAACTCTGTCCTTCCGCTGGGCGAACTGGACAGGTCCGTCATCTGGGGCTGGAACAAGGACCTCCCCGAGCCTCACAACGTCTGCATCCACTCGTTGATCGCCGAGCAAGTGCGGTTGCGCCCGGATGCGCCCGCCATCTGCTCATGGGATGGCGACCTTACTTACGGCGAGCTGGACAAGCTGTCCACGCTTCTTGCGTGTCATCTTATGGATCTTGGTGTCAAGGTTGGAGATATCGTGCCGTGCTGCTTTGAGAAGTCGAGATGGACGACCGTCGCTGTCATGGGCATCACCAAGGCCGGAGCAGCTTTCGTGCTGATGGACACTAGCCAGCCGATCCAGCGACGCCAGGTGATGGCGACGCAAGTCGGCGCGACTCACATCCTCACCTCCAAGGACCAGTCGCCGTACGGCCCTGAAATCGCACCCGACGCGCAGCATGTCATTGTGGACCTGGACACGCTGAACTCCCTCGAACCGTCCATCGATACGCAAAAGGAGCTCCCCGAGGTACCCTCCGAGTCTCTCCTCTACATTATCTTTACTTCTGGAAGTACTGGCACCCCGAAGGGTGTCATGCTCAATCATGCGACGTACAGCGCGAGTGCCCTTGCTCGAAGCACAGGAATTGGCTACTCCAGCACCTCTCGCTCTCTGGACTTTACTTCGTACGCATTCGACGTCAGTGTCGATAGCATCCTGTGCACTCTCCTCCGCGGGGGCTGCCTCTGCATCCCCACCGATATGGACCGTGTCAACGATCTCAGTGGAGCGATCCGTCGTCTCAAGGTCAACATGGTCAACATCACTCCTTCGGTCGCCCGTATCTTGGACCCCGATATTATCCCTTCTCTGAACAGCTTGGGAATCGGTGGAGAATCCTGCTCCGCTGGTGACATCTCAATCTGGGGCCAACATACTCGAATTGTTGTCGGATACGGCCCTGCAGAGTGCACAATTGGATGTACCGTCAACCCGAGCGCAGCAGGCAAGCCATACGTCAGCATTGGCTCTGGAACAGGAGCTGTGATTTGGCTCGTGGACCCTGATAACCATGACAAGCTTGTTCCAGTTGGTGCTGTTGGCGAGCTGCTCGTCGAAGGCCCCATCGTTGGCCAAGGATACCTGGGTGACCCTGAGAAGACCGCAGCGTCATTCATCCGCGACCCCAAGTTCCTCCTCGAGGGTGCCACTGGCGTCCCTGGACGACAAGGACGCCTCTACAAGACCGGTGACCTCGTCCGGTACGATCCCGATGGCGAGAATGGCTTTGTCTTTGTCGGTCGCAAAGATACCCAGATCAAGCTCCGTGGTCAGCGTGTCGAGCTGGGCGAGATTGAGCATCACATCAAGAACCTACTGCCTGCGGGATCCGAGGTAGTCGCCGAGATCATCGCTCCCCGCAATCAAAACAAGGAGTCCATGCTCGTGGCTTTTATCGCCGACCGTGACGCAGCAAAGAATGACCCCAGCGATGCCAAACAGATCGATTTCCCGCCGCGACTGAAGAAAGCTGTCGACTCGCTCAACGACAATCTGTCCAAGGTACTCCCCGTGTACATGGTCCCCGCAGCGTACATTGGCCTGTCCAAGATCCCCATGCTTGTCTCTGGCAAGACAGACCGAAAGTCTCTCCGCGCTCTCGACATATCTACATTCCAGCAGAACTCAGCAGCGGCAGACGATGACTCGACCATCCGCGAGCCCGAGTCAGAGGCCGAACTGTTCTTGCGCGACTCTTGGTGCCGTCTCCTCGGACTCGAGGCCAAGCAGGTCAGCACAACGCACAATTTCTTCATGCTTGGTGGCGAGTCGGTGCTCGCCATGAAGCTGGTGCCCTTAATCCGAGAATGGGGGTACACTCTGTCTGTCGCAGATGTCTTTAGCTATCCAATCCTCACAGACATGGCCAAGGCGATGCAGCGTGGGGATGCCAGCAAAAAAGAGGATATGAACGTGCCACCTTTCTCGCTGCTCAAGCCCGAGCTGGACCGTGATGCTCTCCTTGCAGAGGCCGCTGAACAGTGCGGCTGTGGTCAAGCCTCAATTGAGGACATTTATCCTTGTGCGCCCATGCAGGAGATCCACATGGCCTTCTACACCCGATCCAAGGAGAACTATATCGCGCAGAGAATCGCTGATATCCCCGAGTCCAGCTCCATTGATAATCTCAAGGCGGCTTGGAACACCGTATACCGTGAGAGCCCCATCCTCCGCACTCGCATCGTCGAGTTCAAGCAGGTTGGCTTTTTGCAAGTCGTCGTCAACCAGGATATGTCATGGCAACAGGCCAACTGCAGCCTCGAGGAGTTTCTCGATGAGGACAGGAAGGAGCCCATGTCTCCTGGTGCGCCGCTCTCGCGCTTTGCTATTGTCCACGACGAGACGCTGAACAAGCGGTACTTTGTCTGGACTGCTCATCACGCCATCTACGACGGCTGGTCTACTGACCTCATTGTTGAGCATGCTCGAGCAGCCTACAAAGGTCTTGAAGTGTCGCGACCCGCAGAGTTCAAGCACTTCGTTCGTTACCTCTCCGAGCCATCGAGGGAGGGATCCAAGGATTACTGGCGAACGCAGCTCGCTGGCGCAACTGGCCCCCAGTTCCCTACTCTGCCTTCGCGATCGTACATTCCCGAGCCCGACTCTTTGGCCGAGCGATTCATCATCGCCGAAAAGTCTGTGCGATCCGACTTTACCATCGCCACGGTTATCCGAGCGGCCTGGGCCTTGCTCGCATCTCAGTACTCCATGAGTGACGATGTGGTGTTCGGCGAAACCTTCATGGGACGCACTATTCCTCTCCCTGGCGCCGAGCTGATCGAGGGCCCCATTTTGGCTACCGTGCCTGTTCGTGTTCGCCTCGACCGCACGGCTTCCATTCAAGAATTTCTTCGCTCCATCCAGGAGCAGAGCATTGTGAGGGCTGCACACGAACATCTTGGCATCCAGCATATTCGCCGACTGAGCGAAGACGCTCAGATTGCATGTGAGGTCACTATGGGTCTTGTCGTTCAACCTCAGGACCCCGACCCGTCCGAGACGGAGAACGATGAGCTGCCATCATTCCACGGCGGAGATGCTGCCCTGGAGGCTCTCCACTTCAACTCATATCCCATGATGCTTGCCTGCTCACTTCAGCAGAACGGCTTCCGACTCTTGGCAAGCTTTGACTCGAAATTGTTGAGCCCGGCCCAGGTGCAGCGTGTGCTGGCGCAGTTCGAGAGCGCCATTGCCCTTCTGCGCGGTGACCAAACCCGCTCTCTGGGCGAGATCACCACCCTAAGTGACGAGGAGCTCAGGCGGATTTGGGAAACGAACAAGCAAGGGCCCCTTTCACCTTCGGAGATCTCCAAGTCTCTCACCAGCGGCGACAAGTACCCGACTGTTCGTTACATTTCATGGGTCGTACATCCTTCCAACGATAATCTTCTCATGCCTATTGGAGCCGTTGGTGAGCTTCTTCTTGAGGGCGTTGCGGGTGAAGCTGCAGATGTTGTAGATGCACCCGAGTGGCTCAAGCAGGGTACTGAAGGCTACCAGGGTCGACAAAACAAGCTCTACCGCACGGGCGACCTTGTCAAGTACGCCGATGACATGACCTTGGTGTTTGTCGGCCGAAAGGACACCATGACAAATATTGACGGCCATTTTGTCAACCTCACAGCAACTGACCTTGAGCTGAAGCGACTGCTCCCGGAGAACGCTGAAGCCACAAGCCAGTTAATCCTTCCGCAAGGCTCGACCAGCCAGACGCCCATGGTCATTGCTTTCGTCCAGGAGACCCTGGCTGAGGACGCTCGAACAGTTAACATCGGCATCAACAGCCCAGACTCATCTCTGCCGTTGTCGCAAACTATCTCAGTCGAGCTGGCTACGGCCCTCATCGGTCTCAATAAAGCCTTGGTGGAAACTCTCCCACCGTACGCCATTCCTTCGATATGTATTCCTCTTGCAAGGGCCACAAGTTCCGGTGAATCCGTCGACCTCAGTGCCCTCAAGGGGCTTGCTGAGCAAGTTACGCTCGACCTGATCAAGCAGCTTCGCACGTCCTTTGCCGGTCTCCGAAAGACCATTGCCGAGTCGACAACCTTGAGCACCACGGAGCAGGTTCTTCGGTCTCAATGGTCCAAGTTCCTGAATGTCGAAGAAGAGAAGCTTTCGTTGGATGACAACTTCTTCCGCCTTGGCGGTGACTCCATCGTTGCTATGCGAATGGTTTCGTCTCTGCGACAGGCTGGTTACCGTTTGTCTGTGGCGAGCATCTTCTCCAACATGCAGCTCCGAAGCATGGCCAGCCAACTCGTCGAGCTCCCCAAGGAGCCTGAGAAGCCCGCAAAGAAGTATTCTCCGTTCTCGCTGCTCAACGAACAGGATATCGATGGATTCCTATCAGCAAGTGTACGACCCCATCTTGCCGACTCGACTTGGAAGATCCAGGATGTTCTGCCCGCAACGGATCCCCAACAGCGAGACGTCAAGACGACTGTCCTCGGACCTAGAAGCACAGTTCAGTACAACATGCTCTATTTGGACCATGCCATCGATATAGTGCGCCTGATGGACAGCTTCCAATACCTAATCTCCCGCCATGCAATTCTGCGTACTGTCTTTGTCGAGCATTCTGGCCAGATCCTACAGGTAGTCTTAGATGATATGAAGGCACCAGTCACGGAGAAGAGCATCAGTGGATCAATCGACTCTGCCTGCAAAGAACTGGCCACCGAAGACGTCACTGTTGACTCTGCTTTCTCCTTCGGAGCTCCTTTCCTCCATCTTTTCGTCCTTCGTGGAGAAACAGAAAACGCTTTGATGATCCGCGTCTCTCACGCCCAGTACGATGGCGTCTCTCTGCCTGAACTCCTCCGCCAGCTTGAGCTGCGATACCGAGGCCTGGAGATTCCTGAGTCGGAACCCTTTACGACTTATGTCGAGTCAATGCAGGACACAAGATCCGACAACGTCGATTTCTGGCGCAAGACGCTTGACGGATCTTCCCTCACAGAGATTGTCCCTCGTGCAATCCCCAACAGCAAAACTGCTTTCATGACAAAGCCTGTTGACATCTCTGGGAGCTCGCCCAATATAACCTTTGCCATGCTCCTCACTGCCGCTTGGGCCAAGGTGCAGTCACAGTACCTCAATGTGTCCGATGTGACCTTTGGAAGCATCGTATCCGGTCGTGATGTCGACATTGCCGGTGCCGACAGCATCATGGGGCCCTGCTACCAGTATATGCCTGTCAGAGTCCAGTTCGAACCTAACTGGACGGCACAGCAGCTTTTGGAGCATGTGCGAAGCCAGTACCTAAGTGGAAGCCAGAGGGCCACTCTTGGCTTCCAGGATATTGTGCGAGAGTGCACCAGCTGGCCAGCAGACACCAATTTCTACGGCTCGTTCGTGAACCATCTCAACCGCGAGTTCTTTGACTCGATTCCGTTTGCGGACACAGAGTGCCGCGTAGATTACATTATTCCCACTCCTGAGCCACCGGCGCCTCCTCGTGTTGTGTCGTTTGTCGAATCAGGAAAGACACAGGTGGGCATTGAAGCAGACGAGGAACGCCGAGAATTTTGGGAGGCACGATTAGAAGAGTTGGCGGCTGTTGTGGAAGGTTTCGTAAAGAACCCCCAGGATGCGTTCTGAATTTTCTGTTCATACAAGGAGTAGAACTGAGGCTTAAAGGATGGAAACAAAGCATATGGAAGGCATATTTCTCTATTTTATTAGTTTGGTAAGCAACTGCTTCCGCTTTGAAGAATTCTTCTGCATTTTTAACCAGCGTATATTCAAAGAATAGAATTTTATAGTTCGTATCATGAACCACTACGAGATTGATCTGACTACTATGGATATCACATATGTTGACAAACTCAACCGAACTTAGGGTAGGACGTAAAGATCAACCAGAGCCTAGATTTCACCTTTAACACACAACTACCTGACAGACTCGTATTCAATCTTCGTTATTACGGTGACCTGATGATAGTGAACTGGGCGCGATTATCGTGGAAGCACCTTGCCTTAGAGAGAGTAACGAGCAGTTTACGTAGGTCCCTCGCTTTCCATTATTTTTTTATTTTTTTTGTTTTTTCCCCACTCGCTACGGACCATAGACTTGGGCGAAAGTCCTCCGACTTTACTGTGCATATGCCCAGCATGCAAAGGTAGCCGAGCAGTAACGTCGGGATGGTACCGTTGCAGAGGAGACCGTTGTGAAGGAAGAACAACAGATTTCTACTCTTGAAGTGAAAGATGTTCAATGGCTCAGATGATGCATATATTCAATACCTGTCAATCATTGATAGCCCGATGCTTTGGAATTATTATGTATCTGTTTAACAGTAACATGGCAGAACACAGCACTTGGTCCAAAGATCTGAGCCAAGCAACTGCTTGCTCATATGCTTGTGCTTTTTAAGAAAGCAGATCAATATGCTTGTAGATACACAGGATAACTGGACTCGAATCCAAGTTGGCTTTGGGTTCACTTGTCACGATGCGATTAAGCAGTTATAATTACAGTAAGCTTCAGAGTGGCGCTGTGAGTATCCCGACTCACCTTCAGAGCTACATGCTGCCTCAGTATCACCAAAATTGTGCCATAATTTCAATTCTGGTGGAGATTCGAAGGCGACGTGCCAGATTAGGACCAGAGCGCCTCGCTATACAATATTGGCTCTGATGATACCATCTACAGATTCAACTGTCCCAAGACTCACTCTATAAGCCGTGTTCGATCCTCCTCTCTCTCAGAAACTGAGGTTAGAATGGTCAGAGTTTGCGCCCATTGGGATGCATGACCACAGTCATACCTCAACAGGTGGTCAGACAGGGTGTTGGTAGAATATGGCCTTTTCGATGAGCGCTGTGTCGGTGTCCGTCATCGCAAATCGAATTGGAAAAATTACCGTCATCTCCATGTTGATCATAAGAAATGCAATGCTAAAATTGTGTCCAGGTCATGATGTGGTAGGGTCAACAAGCCAGCCACGAGACCCCAAATGGAGCTTCATTCGAGCCAACGTCACTGTAGAAACGTTGGGAAACAGGGTTGCGCGAGCGCAGCATCAATCCACATTTGTCCGTGGCTGTCAGGGCACTCTTACATAAAGTAATACAAAGGCCGCGTGTCCCAGAGGATGCCAAGGCCATGGCGAATCCAATCATCAGACTGAACAGCCACAGGACACACGCATTGGAAGACCCCTTCCGGCGTCATCGAAAGCTCCGTGCCCCGGCTCCGCCTTTCCTCGTTCCCATGCCGAGCGCTGAGCCACACTGTTAAATGGGCCTAATGCCGACGCATCCGGCGCCAAGTTTGGAGCAATTATGCTGAACCTGCCGTGTTTCCGCCGATTCTACCGGGCCTACGGCGCATACGGCGAGAGGCGGAGGTGTTTGACGGGGAAACGCTGAGCCACATCAGCGCGATGAGCCACTTGCTCACGAAGCAAAGCAGGCAAGGCAAATGATATCAGCCGAGATCGCCACTTGAAGATGCGAGGCCAAGCAACTAGCGTCTTGTTGGGTGGTAAGATGCGGGCTGTAGCTCAAGCTCGTTAAGTACGAGCTTTCCCCCCTCCTGATGTCATCTTCCTGGGTTCACACATCAACTCCTTTGCATTTCCGCAGCATTATTTCGACCTTTCTTATTGTACCTCTCGTCTTCCTAAATCAATCATCAGCAATTTTCCGAACGCCAAAAAGATACCCGTAGGCATGTCAGCGAACGATTACTACAGCGGTGGTGGTGGTGGACAACAAGGGGGCGGCTACGGTCAGCAGCAGCAGCAAGGTTATGGCCAGCAGGGCTACGGCCAGCAGGGCTACGGCCAGCAGCAGGGCTACCCTCAGCAGGTAAGTCCTTACATTCCAGTCTTTTCATAGAAGCAAAGCAGACATTAACCCATTACCAACAGCCTAGTTACTCCCAAGGTTCCAGCTACGGCGCCCCTCAGCAACCGAGCTACGACAACCGTGGTCAATCGCCCTACAACCAACAGCCGGGCGGGCAATACGGAGGCGCTTCCGCATACCCCGACGGTGCCCAAGGCCCAGGCGGCCCTGACGGAGAGCGAGGACTAGGTGCTACTCTCGTTGGCGGCGGCGCTGCCGGATGGGCAGCGCACAAGGCTGGAGGTGGCTTCCTGGGCAGTCTCGCGGGCGCTGCTGCTGGAGCCATAGGCGCCAACTTCATGGAGCACAAGTTCAAGAGGCACAAGAAGGACAAGAACAAGAAGCACCACAAGGACGGCCGACCTCGAGCTCTGACGGGAGACTCTACCAGCAGCAGTGACTCCGACTCCGACGATGATAGACGCCGCCAGGATAGCTCTCAGTATGGCGGCCAGAGCCGTGGAGGTTCTTCTCAGTACGGAGCTCCTCAGCAGCAATACGGTGGAGGCCAACAGCAGTATGGCGGAGGTCAGCAACAGTATGGCGGGGGCCAGCAGCAGTATGATGGATACGGTGGCCCTGGAGGACCGAGTGGTTACAGCTCCCATGGCCCTCCCCAACAAGGCGGCCCTCGCTGGTAATTGCACACCCCTGCATGATAACGCATAGCGATGAGCTGAGTTGTTACGGTGGCTTAATGATTAGCATCCATCTGAATATATCGTTTGCTAAAATAATTGACCGTGCCACCCACTCTTGAATGGCCGTTTCGACTCTGCTCGGCAGCAATAATACTTCCTAGTTTATACTCCCAACTGGGATGTCTAACGCAACTATATCGCCGAGGAAATAGTGTAGGCATCCCTCTTCGCCGCCGTCAAAGAAATGGCATGCACAAGGTACATAACCTTCCAGGTCGATTGGATCAGTCGAGAAACGGTCTCCGATATCCCGGAATATGAACGCATGGCATTTACTTTACACACACCAAGCTCCATACAAACAGTCAACACCGTCGTCCAGGGCAACGACCTCAATGGACAAATAGGTAGACAGTGCCTCAGCTGTGCCAGGCTGTTCGCACCGGATTTCCCGGCCAACTTCCGCAACGAGGCTCGCATAGCCTATATCCGCGTTCCAAACAAGGGATCAATGTGAGCTCATTTCAGATCGGTGTAGAATGGCTGGTCACTGCACGCATGTAAAGCCCTCTCCGTTCCAAGTTGGTCTGGGCTGCTTGTCCGCTTAGTCTAGCCAGCAGACTTCTTCACTTACTATCTGCCCCAGCTTGAAAAGCGAATTGCTTGATATAGCCAGAAATCGCCTCAGTGTAGAGGAAGTGTTTCTTACAGGTTTAGCATATGTTACTCATCAAAAATACAACTCCTTCGTTTCATGTTCTTCAATATAGAGTCTATGTATTGCATCTTTCGATCCCACTGGCCAAGTAGGAAACACTCCAGGCAAACACGAATTCCGATGACTCTGGTTTCAAAAAATCATCGCCGTAAAGAATCACTGGTGCATCGAGAAAATCATGAGCAGAAGGCCGCTACATTTACTTCAGGTCAGGGTCGGTACAAACATCGTCCACGCTTTGTGAGTCAGTAGATGTCCACACGGCACAAGCGGGAACGTGCGAACCACTTGATGCAGCAGTGTTTTTAGACGCTCCATAGCATCGATTAACAATGAAAGCTACCGTCGCGAGAAGGGTAGGGTACAGTGGCTAATTAGTATTAACGTGAGTACGAGAACTCTACAGCGGCTCCTGCAACACCATTACATGCAAATCACCGCCGAATTATAGCCAGGTTTGTGGAAACGGTGAAGGTTCCTAGCCTACGATAGTGATAACTCAGGGTTTCTATAAAATTAGGCAAGTCAGAGTGCATTGTCTCATTGACCAGGGCTGGAGATATTGTGTCTATTGTTTCTATTAAAAAGGCGTTTAAAATGGTGGACTGCCAAACAAGATTGATGTTTGATGAAGGAAGCGTTGATAGCCCGACACAATTCCCATGGACTGCTATTTCAAGTTTAGCAATCTCGTTTGGTTGTACGTGAGAACAATCGTCCGACCGAAGATGCGATTGTTTCTTTTAGAGTTACCATATCCTTAATCAAAGGCTCGAGTAACTACCCCAATATCTAAATCGGAGGGACGGAAAAAGTGGTAGCTAAAAGGACTTTTACACAGATATCAGTTAAAGGGTGTTAAAATAAATGCTGATAGGTATCCCTTCTGAGGGCTCAGGCGAAAGAAGAAGCCTCACAGCCTCGCGTTCTCTATAGTTAGTAAACTTCGGCCGTCTGTTGCTTTGAAAGATATTAAAACTTTCCGTTTATTATT
This sequence comes from Fusarium devonianum, assembly GCA_017140155.1. Lineage (NCBI taxonomy): Eukaryota > Fungi > Ascomycota > Sordariomycetes > Hypocreales > Nectriaceae > Fusarium > Fusarium devonianum. The sequence continues at coordinate 29,633 of JADBHU010000263.1, read as the reverse complement.
ATTATTTCTCGCTCCTATTATATTCGCGTTGTTATGTTACCCAGAATGCTTGTAGCGACTGACTGAAGGGTGTCTAATACTTCGAAAAGCTTAACTACCCTAGAGTTGAGCGTTGATGGCAGAGAAGCTTCGCTTTCAGTCCATTGGATAGGAGCAAACTGCCTTGTCACGATCGATCTAACTGTTAAATTTGAATACGTATAACAGAGATGATGGGTGAGCAATGCCAAAATATAGCATTAAAATTGGCATCTTCATACGTAGTCACACCTGCTGTGAGGGGTACAGCTGTGAGTGGAATTAGAAGGTCTGCCGCTAGCTTTAGGAGGAGGCGACATGATTATAGAAACTTGAGGACAAGAGTGAACAGCCAGACCATACTGGCGGTTCGCCCCGGTCCATCGGCTTGATATAGCCGATGAACTGCATTAAATTCGGGCCGGGTCCGATATTGAGGCGTACTCCGGAGTGGACAAGCCGAACGATTATCCGGGGCAGGCTCCGCTCACGTGCTTGTGAAACGACCAATCACCGTACCCAGTTTAGAAATGCGTGGCTACGCGACAGAACAATTTCGTATAAACACCAGGTCTTGGACGATTACGCCCGCAAGACGACCAGTCTCCTTTTCATTTCATTCTCGCAATGCGTCGGGCCGTGATCGAGCAGCTCAGTCTGCTACGCCCTTCGAGGCGAAGCATGTCGACGACGCGGTTGCAAGCCCTTTCAGCGGGCACAAGATTGTCCTGCGCGCGGACACGCCCAGCGCCCGCTGTCTCCTTATCTATGCCGAAAGCTCGGCATTTGAGCTCAACAAAGCCACAAAGAAGTGAGGGGGAGGACGATGATACGGGCTCATACAGCGAGGCTGAGCTCGAGCACGCCGTCATCTCGACATTTGATCTCTTCTCCATTGGTATTGGACCTTCTTCATCTCACACGGTCGGGCCTATGCGCGCGGGCAATATCTTTGTGGCCGATCTGGTGGAGGCGAATCTGCTGCATAAAGTCAACAAGATCCGCGTCTCCATCTATGGAAGTCTTGCGCTGACGGGCGAGGGCCACATGACACCCTCTGCGCTGCTCCTTGGGCTTGAGGGCGCCGATGTGGAAACGGTTGACACGGCCTACGTCCCTGAAAGATTCGACACCATCAAGGATACCAAAAAGATACACCTTGGCCGCTGGCTTGCAGCTGATGGTTCCAAGGGCAAGGAGATAGACTTCGACTACGACCGTGAGTTTGTCTGGGAATGGGGCCGAAAACTGCCCATGCACAGCAATGGCATGCGCTTCACAGTCTACGACAAAGAAGGGTTCGTCTTGGCCACCAACGATATGTTCAGCGTCGGCGGTGGTTTCGTCGTCAACGGAGCACTTTCTATAGCGCCAGACCCATCCTCGTCCGCTCAGCTGGAGGATCCTGGCTCGCACGATGAAGCAGCTGGCAAGCACCCTGCTGATCTGGCGGAGAACATGTACTACAAGGAGATTCGACGATCGGACGCTGCAGGGGAGCGCAAGACTGGGACAGAAGTCAAGCCACTCCCTTCGGCTGATAAGGAACCGGATGCGCTGCTGAAAGCTGGAATGGAAAAAACCAACTCGGACAGTGATGTCCTCGAGAAGCGGACTGAGGACGAGGTTGATTCCGCGTCCAGCAGCACAAGCCCTTCGCAGCAACCTCGGTATCCGTTCCGAGATGCTGCCAGCTTGCTATCGCTGTGCAAGAAGCACAACCTGACGATAGCGCAACTGGTTTACGAGAACGAAAAGAGCTACGGCTACACGGATGAGGACATCTACGAGAAGCTATCCAAGATCTGGCAGGTGATGGACGCCAGCATTTCGGAAAGCGTTCACTCGACAGAATCAATCCTGCCTGGCTCCCTGAAGCTCAAACGACGAGCCCCGGATTTGTATCGACGGTTGACCAGAGGCTTGTACCCGTCGTCTGCTCTGGATGCTGCAGGCTCAGGTCCTCGCCAGACCTCAACCCAGCCTCAGTCTGAAAAGAAAGAAGACGAGAAGGCAAATTCTGCTCCATCATCATCGGTGCCGGCCATAGCTACATCTCAGAATAAGGTCAAGGCTTTTGGCATGCGCAGACGCCAACCTCCGCGCATTCACGGCTCCCTAGATCACCCTATCCCCCCCTCGCCGACTCGCCGCACGACCTTTCCAGCCATGGACTACCTGTCCGTGTACGCCATGGCCGTCAACGAGACCAACGCCGCCGGTGGACGAATCGTCACTGCACCGACAAACGGCGCTGCAGGCATCATCCCTTCCGTGCTCAAGTACACAATCGAATTCATCAGCGATGACCACGATCGAGACATCCCGACCTTTCTCCTAACGTCTGCCGCCATTGGCATGCTGTACAAGCGCGGTGCCACCATCTCAGCCGCTGAGGGTGGCTGCATGGCCGAGGTCGGAGTAGCCTGCTCCATGGCAGCTGGTGCTTTCGCAGCGTGCATGGGAGCCAGTCCGGAGACGATCGAGCAGGCTGCTGAGATTGGCATCGAGCACAACCTCGGTCTGACTTGCGATCCCATCGGCGGACTCGTCCAGGCGCCCTGCATCGAGAGAAATGCGCTGGGTGCCACCAAGGCCATCTCGAGCGCCAACTTGGCTCTGAGCAGTGTGGCTGGGACGCAGCGAGTGAGGCTCGATGATGCTATCCGGGCTATGCGGTTGACTGCCAAGGGAATGAGGAACGAATTCAAGGAAACCAGTTTGAGCGGATTGGCGACGAGCGTGCATATCAACATTCCTGTTAGTGTTCCTGACTGTTAGATCTTCGGATAAGAAAGGAAAAAAGACTCGTTTGGGTCTGGGATCGGGAATTAGGTGTCAGTACGGATTGACTTTAATATTAATAAAATGAGGATACAGGTTGAGTTCACATCGTGATTCTAAGGACTGCGGTGCGTGCAAGCGTAGTGGGTGACAAGACGAAAGGAGTTCCCGTCGATGCACTTACTTCTTGACGTCGCTTCTGACAAGAATATCGCGTGGTGACTGAAACGTGCAAGGCGAATCCCGGGGTAGATCTGTTATAATAGTAGACAGCAACTATTGCCGGCTCAAGGTGAAAGCCCGGAATTGAAAGCCAGGACCTGACTAGGACTAATTCTGTGAATGGCGGGGCTGCCAAGGTCCGTTACTGCATGCCAAGGCATGTCAGGGCTGATAGCCTTTCCATTGTACCGGGATCATCAACCTCATACCGAGCTGTTGAACAGTATGAACACCACCGACACATCAGACAGGTCCCAAAACGGGATGAATACAATGTCCGACTCGTAAAGTGAGTCAAGCCAAGTTGGGAACAAGAAGCTAATCATTAAAAAGGGCAGACAAAGGCTAATCAATGTATCCCTGATACGTTGAAGCGGTATGCAGCTTGATCTGAGGTTCATATGGCCAGTCGGAGGAGGTTTCTTTGGCTTGAGGTCTTGTTGTGTCTTGAGTCAACTGGATGGTATCAATCTCACGGGCCATAGCTTTCGCCGGGAATCGCCGACCGCCGCAAGAGGGCTAATTGAGAAACACCAGGAAGACCAAGCGTTGGTTTGATATGAGCACTGATCAGCTGACTTGCATGCCATTCTAGAAAACGATGCCTCCCTGATTGTCGCACTGACATGCGAGCTTGCATTAAACTCTCCGTTAGAGGAGTGTGCAATGTGCACACGGGCTGAACTTAGATCAGCTCGAAACTCCGTACTAAAGGAGCTTCGGGCGGGCTTTTGGATGGCAAAAGGACCCCTTTGATACAATAACCCCAACCTGAGCGGGGAACTTGGGTGATTGCGGGCGGGCTGGCCGAGACTAGAGGCCCCCTTAATTCTGGTAGGGGGGGGGGGCCATCAATCGAGAAACACGAGCTTCGAAAAGGACTGGACTGGCACTTGTAGCTATCAAAAATGGATCACAGACAAGAACGTCCATGCATATCGATGGTGTCAGCCCAGCCTCTCCACTCATCTCTCAGAACTAATAAGCACCCCAGACACGAGACAGATAAAGCATTAAAGGTCTGGCCAGTCTCATCTCACAATCGGTCGACCCTTATCACCACCACAAACAGAACCCGGCAGTTAGCCAGGGGACAAGCGCAAGGAGGAAGCCTCCGCGTCACCATGGTCATCCGGGCATGATAAGGGGGACTTATGCTGCGCCAATGAGACGAGCCATGTCCATCCCCGCGTCCCATTTTGTGGGCGGCGTTGGCACTAGCAATCAAGGCCGGTTAGATCGGCGTTGGAGCTGACAAGAGTGTGCCACACCGAACCGGCGTCTCGCGGGCACATCAGTCGACGGTCTGTCTTTCCCCAGTCTGGGCGAGTACTACCGGCGGTCGGTAATGCTTGTCTTCGGCACTGAATGCACCTGAATTCTTGGCATCGCGGGTTGCGCCTCCGTGGTTTAAAGCTGGCGCTACAGGCGCCCATTTCGCCAGCATAAGCATCTAGCCATGCTTACCTCGACTACCCGCTGTTTAAGCTATGAATTCCCATTCAAGTGACAAGATAAGCGTCCAGTTTGCTGCCCGTATAGGCTAGAGCTCGCTGCTCGTGTGGGCGAGTGCCCACTCTGCCCCCGTCGCCCCATCATACTCTTGCCGGCTTAGCCGTAGCCTCCGTGGAGGTTTCGATTGTCGATACTGGAATTCCCCCCCCTCCCCTCCAGACGCTGGAAGTGTAATACGGATTACGTAGCTATGCGACCCTATCATCCATCACCTTCCGCATTCACTTAGGCCAGGATTTGATGTGCTATCTTAGTGCCAGCTGCCTCGCCACCGCCGGCAAAGATATATCAGCCTCGTCCGCCTGTGACGCACTTAACATTTTCGTCATTCCCACTACCTCTGTCGATTGACTCGATTATTTTCAACTCACCATGGATGATCACATGTCCAAGATACAGCCCCCAGAGGCTCATGATAGCCCTGGGATCATCGACGAGAAGCCAGGAACTAGCGAGGAGATGAACACTAGACCGCAAAAGTCGTGGGCTACTCGCAATGGATTCAGTCTCGCGTCCTTCATGCCCCATGAGGACTTTGGCGCTGGCACTATGGAGCTGGAGCGGACCATGAAGCCTCGTCACCTCAACATGATTGCTATCGGTGGCAGGTTAGTACTTTCAATCCCCCAACGCCGTCCATTCATCCGAACACTGGCCCCTCCGAATTGGCAGAGAATCCCAGTCTAACTAGTATTGCAGTATTGGCGCTGGTTTCTTCGTGGGTAGTGGTGCTGCTTTCGAATCTGGTGGCCCTGGATCTGTCCTGATTGGATTCATCATCATGGGCGTCATGATGTTCAACGTTGTGTACGCCCTCGGAGAGCTTGCCGTCATGTATCCCGTTTCCGGTGGTTTCTACACGTAAGTCAACACTCATCCACGCTCATGAAGAGGTTGAGAAACTGGGGAACTGACAGGATTTACCAGGTATGCCAACCGATTCGTTGACCCGTCTTGGGGATTTGCCATGGGCTGGAATTATGTCATGCAATGGGCCTTTGTCCTGCCTCTCGAGCTTACGGTCTGTGGTACCGTTATTCAGTACTGGGCTCCTCATACTAGTGTAGCTATCTGGATCAGCGTAAGTCATAAACAAGTCTCATGAACAACTTGTCTTGTTGACGATTGTACTGACAAACTTCCAAAGGTTTTCTTAGTGGCAATCATCATCGTCAACATCTTTGGTGCTTTGGGATACGCAGAAGAAGAGTTCTGGGCCTCCTGCCTTAAGCTTTCAGCAACTATCATCTTCATGATTGTTGCCGTCGTACTTGTCTGTGGCGGAGGGCCCAAGGACGGCCTCTATGGCGAGTACTGGGGCGATCGCCTCTGGCACCACCCTGGTGCTTGGAAAAACGGCTTTCGAGGATTTTGCGGTACGTCCAGTTCCCGAACTAATTTCAAACAATCACAGGCTCTAATATTAGTTGCATAGGTGTCTTCGTCACTGCAGCATTTTCGTTCAGCGGAACCGAACTTGTTGGTCTGGCAGCCGCCGAGGCAAAGAACCCTGCCAAGGCTCTTCCGCATGCCATCAAGCAAGTCTTTTGGCGAATCACCCTCTTCTACATCCTCGGTCTCACCTTGGTCGGTCTCTTGGTCAGCTCCGACGACCCCCGCCTGTTGAACGCCGGAAGCGATGACCCGAGTGCCTCTCCTTTCGTCATCGCCATCGCGAACGCCAAGCTACACGGCTACGACTCCTTCATGAATGTCATCATCCTGGTTTCGGTCCTTTCTATCGGCGTGTCCTGCGTGTATGGTGGAAGCCGCACGCTTGTTGCCCTGGCGCAGCAAGGCTACGCGCCCAAGTTTTTCGCTTATATCGACAAGTCAGGCCGTCCCTTGCCGGCAGTGGTTAGCATCATCTTGATTGGTCTTATTGGCTATATCAGTGTCGACGGAAACGGTGACACTGTCTTCACGTGGCTGCAAGCTCTTTCAGGTTTGGCAGCATTATTCACATGGGGCTCCATCTGCCTCTGCCACATTCGATTCCGACATGCCTGGAAGTACCACGGCCATACTCTAGATGAGATCCCGTTCAAAGCCGCTGGTGGTATTTGGGGCTCGTATATCGGTCTGGCACTCAACATTATCGTCCTGATTGCCCAGTTCTACACTGCCATTACTAATATCGACGGATCTATTGGCGATGCCAAAAGTTTCTTCGAGTCCTATCTTGCTTTCCCGATTGTCATCTTCTTCTACATTGTTGGCTACATCTGGAAGCGAGAGGGATGGCGCAAACTGAGCGAGGTCGATCTCGACACTGGTCGTAGGGAGCATGACTGGGATGAGATCAACGCTTTCCGTGAGAAGCTTGCTGCAGGACCAGCCTGGAGGAGAGTACTACATCTCATCTACTAGAATGTGGTAGGGAGAGTATGTGTCGCTACCTCGCCAAACAAATATGGCGACACCCAGTTCCTTTATGTAATCATTACAAGTACATAATCAGAATGAGTTCTTGAGTTGTTTTTTACCGTGCAGTGGTTACGCGTATGGCGTCGAGGTGCATTATTCGCTCACCAACATAATCTTCAAATCGCTGTTTTGGTTTTAATTCAAATGAATCAGGGTGAGTATTTCTGATTAGACCATTCCTCATTGTGGTGACACACACATCTGTATGTACCAACACAGAGCCGAGATGAGCTTCGCCCTGGTCAACGATGAACTTTCATTGGGTGAGTCACCAACCAATTTGCTTGTCTGCCGACACCATCCCGCGTGAGGGACATCAAGCGACAGTGACCCAATGTTATGGACCGTATCTGCCACAATCCATTTATAACAAGCTGTTCCGACTTTAAGATTATACAGAGCCTTCTTCGAGCGACGGCCAGAACAACCTCAACTCCCGTAAGAGTAACAATACATCATTGAATTCACATGACGATTCAGTTTATAAGGCCTTTGACTTTCTTTAGTAGTAATGAGTAATATGGTTTGGCTTCTGTTGTTTTACACGGAACAGTTTTGTTTATCAATATAATTAATTGGACATGAATCCACTTGTTCTATCTATGCCTTCTTAGTATTTACCGGATGGCAGTCTAAACAGTGGTATGAGAATATGAGAGCCTAATAGTCTTTCAGAATAAAAGTATCATATAGCTATACCTAAGTCCATAAGCCAGCATAAGCGCGACACGCCCTATGTCCGGATTCCAGCCTCCAAATCCGAAACAGCATCACACCAGGACTGCTTCTATCAATCAGCAGTTGGGCCAACACCAAGGATTTGAACTTACCCGATCAATATCCAAGTCGCTGGCAATCAGCGCAACGATCGTTGACATAGTACCCACGAACGACGTGGCGAGGAGCCGGGGATCGACAGAAGCCACTGGTACCCGAAGGCGTGGTTCTTCTCCCACACCGTACTGGATACGCCTGAAACAAGTGATTGCAGGTGCCGTAGAAGCAATACCATCCACACGGGCAACTTCCAAGGTTTCGGGCATCGTAAACAAGGCTCAGACCTGCGCTGTCAGGGATATCCTGCGGGAGAATTGCCTCGACCTGCTGCTGCATGGCAAGTAATAAAAGATGGGATAATACTGAATTTGGCGCTTTGGCTTGGAACAGTGCGGATGGGATATCGTGTATGATGGTACCGCACCGACCGGCAGGACATCTAGATATATACCTCACTTCCAATATTGAAATCTATGGAGCTCATCTTGGGAAAGGCAAGGTTATTATTAGTTCAGAGTTGCAAGATGTGGCTGTTGGTGACAAGCCATTGATGCCCGCATATAAGAAGCAGAGGCCAGCCACAGACAGTTGCAGTGGCCGCTGTAATCCAACCAAACCCTGAGCCTGGTGGCCAACCACGCTCGCTAATGGCCCCTACAGGCCAGGTCTCTTTTCCCTGAAACGGAGTGGGCCAGCCGAATGCGCCATCGAGCCAATTAGGACAGGAAGGCCACCGCGCGACACGACTTCGCCGATGGCATGCAGCTGCCAAAAATACAATCCCGCTTCCGCAACACAACAACTGCACAGCCCGTCAACTCCTCGTTCCAAACGATGCCGATGTTTGTAGCTCAGCTCTCTCGGACAGCTTTCCACTTAGCCCTCTTTGTATGCTAGGCAAACCCGGGGCTACAAGATACCACGGGTATTCTTCACACCTTGCTTGCGTCCTCCCCCACTGCTTTCTGACAGCCATTGCTGCTCCCGCCATCGCTCCGAGGCTTTGGTTGTCCGCTCTCTCCCCTTGTTTATTCAGCTTCGCTGATATCGCTTGTCTTCACTTGCAAGAGATTCCTTTGTTATCTCACTCTGGTTTCATCAAGCGCCATGATCCAAGATGAGTGGAGGTACTTCGCCCCCGGAGGTGCCATATTTCCTGGGGGGCCAAGCATCTGGTACATCCTTGACTGGGACCAACGCCGTATGATCACTGTCAAAATGGATGAGTACCAGGAGGAAGAAGACCTCGCCATCAAACATCTCAAGAAGTACATCGATACCCTTGACCCAGATGTGGTGGGTATCCACGTCACGCCGGATGGGGAGCTACTCTCAGCTTCAACCGACCCGAACGAGGACCAGACCATGGCCATCCATTATCCTCCCCTTGAAGAACTTCAGACGCCAGTCTGGGGCGTGAAGACTGTACTTCGCTCCGAGCTTCACGAACGAGACCGATTTGGACCCAATGTCGACCTAGTGGCATATGCACCAGACGCAGACGCAGAACCCAAGTTGGCTGTCTTCAAATATTATTTTCTCATGCAGTTCATAATGTTTATCTGGAACGAAATGAATCTATGGATGCGCCTCCCACCACATCCTAATATCGTCCCGTTCGATAGGCTTGTTCTCGATGAGCTCCATGGCCGTGTTGTTGGCTTCACCACCCCTTATATCCCTGGTGGCACTGTCGACGAGAACAAGTCACGGGGTTTTAAGCTGCAATGGCTGAAACAATTGATGACAGTCGTCGACAATTTAAATTTCAAGTACGGTATTATGCACCAGGACATTGCCTCGCGCAATCTCTTGGTTTGCCCGAAAACCGACAACCTGATGCTCTTCGATTTCAACTACTCGGGTCGAATTGGAGACTCGGGACATGGTGGGGAAGAACGAAGTGATGTCAAGGGAGTGATATTTACTCTATATGAGATTATCACCCGCGATTATCATTTCCGCGAAGTACCCTACGATCAGCAGAATCCAGCAGATGTGGAAGATCTAGAAGAGTGGGTGAAGCATCCGGACGTCGAGCTCGACTACCCTGTCACAGTATTTCGCGCGGTTCTGAGCGAGTGGGTCAAGAAGAGGCGAGAAGGGAAGAAGATTAGTGTCTATACTGAAGCTCCGGAGTACATTGACTGGCCAGATCTCATCCAGCCGACGAAGGAGTACACCCTCAAGGACAGAGAAGGCAAAATGGTTACAACGACGAGGAAGTCGCTGTCTCAATTACGCCGCCTTGAACGGGCGGCTGGTAAGACAGTTGTGAGTTGGGAACGACCCATGCAGAGCAGAATTGAGGATGGCAGTCATGTTCTCGCAACTGGGGAGCTTGTGAAGGACAAATAGAGATACCAGCAAATCTTGACCGACAGCTACACATGGCTAGACAATGGGGAGAGAAAGATCTCTATGAGGGTAGGGATGGCTTGAACCATCTCTCCAGGTCTGACCTGGCATAAGGAAATAGAGCTATACAAAAAGCGCCGTTCTCGAATGGCCCCCTTCTACCGGCCCTTCATGAAGCCATCACATTAATAGTCCATGTGAGGGCTATTAGAAAGTAACGAGTCCGATCAGTTTCAACACCAAACACATGTATAGCTGCTGACACCCTCTCACCATACTATTGATCTTAAAAAAAGCATTCTTCATTTCAATTCATTACTGTACTTATGATTAACACCTTGTCGGTAAATGCGCGATGTCATGCCATCAATGCAACTTTCTCGCACCGCGCCATGCAAATAGTATATAAATGCGCCCGTTAAGACCTTGCAACCAAGCTTCTTCCAAAATCTAACATGCCATTACCAAAACCAATGTTAAGCTCTAAGTATTACAGCCGGGACGACAGGCTTGGAAGTGCCAGAGCCGCATCGCCATAAGGGCTCCATTCAGGCTGGTAAACCCGGTCCGCAGTAACCGTGGCCTTGATTCGCTTCCCAAAGTATTCCACTTCGACAGAGTCTCCCTCGTTGACTCGCTTGGGCAAATAGGCGTAGGCTATGGGCTTGCCAATGGAGTATCCAAAAGCGGCGCTGGTGACGTATCCTCCTACTCGGCCATTGACGTAGACGGGCTCCTTGCCAAGGACCATCGAATGTCCGTCGTCGATGGTAAGGGTGCGGAGCCGCTTTGCAGCCTTCTGCGGAGAGCGGCCCTTGAGTGCAGCTTTGCCGACGAAGTCAGCCTTGTTGGACTGTACTGCAAAATCAAGTCCAGACTCGTAAGGGTCGTACTCGGTGGTCACGTCAGTGCCCCAAGCACGGAACCCCTTCTCCATGCGCAGAGCATTGAAGGCGCCTCGGCCGGCTGCGATAACACCGTGGGTCTGGCCGGCGTGCCAAAGGGCGTCCCACAGGCGCAGACCGTTGTCGGCACTTGTGTAGATCTCCCAGCCGAGTTCACCAATGTACGAAAATCTGGTTGCTGTGACGGGGATACCGTCGATGTTGATCCGCTTGACGTGGAGGTATGGGAAGCCTTCGTCGCTGAAGTCTTCACTGCTGGTGGCAGAGATGATGTCTCGTGCAAGAGGGCCCCAAAGGCCGATGCTGCAGATGCCGCCCGTGATGTCTCGAACCAAGACTGAGCGGTCTGGGTTGAGCTTGACTTGCTTACGAGCCTCTCGGGCAAAGTAGGCTAGGTCGTTGGGGCCATTGACGCCCAGGTGGAAAACGTCGTCGAAGAGCCGGGAAACGAAGATGTCGCTGCGAACACCTCCGTGGCCATCAAGCATCATGGTAAATGTGGCAGTACCTGGCTTACCAGCGATGTTACCCGTTGTCAGTCGCTGCAACAGGTCGACTGCTCCAGGTCCGGCCACTTCCAGGCGTCGAATATGGCTCATGTCGTACATGGCCACTGCAGTACGCGTCTTCCACGCCTCTGCAGCAGCAACAGATGAGTAGTACTTGGCAGACCATTCATCTCGATCGACAGGCTTCCACTTATCCGGCAGTTCCTTGAGCAGGTCCTTGTTCGCCTCATACCAGTGCGGCCGCTCCCAGCCGCCGACTTCGAGGAAGTATGCACCGAGCTCACGTTCACGAGCCCAGAAGGGACTGACACGGAGGTTTCGTGGGGATTCTCGCGGCTGGAGAGGGTGCAAAATGTCGTAGACTTCGACAAAATTCTGTGATGTGGTCTCGCGGATGTAAGAAGGAGTGAGCTGGACCTGTTCAAAGCGTGACACGTCACACTCGGCAAGGTCGATTTCAGAGTGACCGTAGGTCAACAGCTCGGCGACAGCTCGAGCCACTCCCGCAGATTGCGTCACCCAGACGGCTTCGGCAACGTAAAAGCCATCCAAGTTGGGGGCTTCACCCACCAGAGGTCCCCCGTCAGGCGTAAAGGACATGATGCCGTTGAATCCGTCGGCAATAGTGCTTTCTCTCAAAGCCGGAAGTATCTCCTTTGTCAACTCCCAAGCTGGTGCGAAATCTTCGGGAGTGAACTCAAGACGAGAAGGCATGTTCTTCTCGTCGACAACTTGGGGAGTCTCGCCCAATGAAGCAGCCACAATATGCATGGGACGATGGCCGTAGTAGCCAATACCAAACTGATCACCGTGCTCGCGATAGTAAAGATCTTGGTCTTGATACCGGAGGATAGGTAGACTCGCTCCGTTTGGCTGGGCGTTTTTGCCCTTGTTGGCTGGTACAGGGCTTGTCTTGGCGTATTGGTGAGCCATGGGCGACAGAGGGATAGGCAGGCCGATCATGGCTCCAATCTCAACGCCCCAAAAGCCTGCGCATGAGAGGACAATGTCGGCGGGAATAACACCCTCTCGCGTAGTCACGCCAGTGACATGACCGTCAGCCTGCTCGATGCCAGTAACGACGGTCGAGCCACGGTACTTGACGCCAGCCTTGCGTGTGCGCTCTATGAGTAGTTGGACAGCACGGGCAGCTAGCGCCAGTCCGTCGGTGGGTGTGTAAAGACCTCCAAGAACAAGCTCTTTGTTCAGAAGAGGATATGTCTCGAGGCACTTCTCGGGGCTCACGAGGTGCGCCTCAATGCCCCAAGATGAGGCATAGCCCCGTTTCCGCTTGAGTTCTTCGAGTCTCTGAGGAGTTGTGGCAATTTCCAAGCCACCCACTTGGTTGAAGCATTCTAATGACTTGAGCTTCTCAACTGTGTATTTTGCAAGCAGAGCCAATGTCTTGGAACCGTTTGTTTGAAATACCAGACCTGGAGCGTGAGAGGTAGAGCCGCCTGGCATGTCCAGGGGCCCTTGCTCGACGACAGTGATGTCGTTCCAGCCGCGCGAGACCAGCTCATCGGCAATGTTGACGCCCACGATGCCAGCTCCAATGATTACGACGCGTGATGAGGTCGCCATGATCAATAGGCCGGTCTGTGTGAACGGGAGAGATGGGCGGAAGGGGTTGAGCTAAGGTCGTGAAAAGGAATGAGTTGTTCAATAGATTCCGCTCCCAACGAAAGGACAAAGTCGAATTATAAGTTTACTTGATATTCAACCCCGCAAAGAAGTACTCGATCATCCAAGCTTACTACTAGAACCGTCATGGTTACGCCTCAATAGCCCAAAGACAGCATGCGGCCGTTGTAGGTGCGCTCACGTGATCGGCGCAGGATACCGATGCCGAAAGATGGGGGAGTGAGGGTGTGGGATGGCGTAACCGTATCTTTGTTGTTTTGCGGGGAGAGATAGCGAGGCGTGAAGCCACCGCGCAAGTTGAGGGGGTCGTTGGAGGAGACGGTATCAGTTCAGTCCGAGAACCAAATCCGTCACGCTGCAGTTGGGAATTGATAGCCTTGATTCCAGCCCGCACTCAATTAACTGCAGAGAGGCTGCTGCGTGGAAGATTCCAGTGACCGCACTATTCTAAGCGCCGATGACATGCATCAGATGTTCAATCCAGCGTAGGCTGGACTCGCCGAGGGGTATATCACGAAGGCATCGTGGGGTTATTTGTTCTGACCACCGCCCATCGGCCGTCAGTCAGCTGGCCGATATCGACCAGCCCCCCTTGATGAAGCGGTGAGTGCCACATCACGACTAGAGATAACAGGCTGCAATGCTACACACCAAATGCTGCTTGCTTGTTGTTATCTGGTGGTTGGCATCGCGGGGGTTGTGACTGAAGTTGAGGGAGGCCACACTGCTTCAAGAGGGTTTGATCCAGTTGGAATATCGTTGCACAGCATCGGGGCCTTTTCGTCGCTCAAGGTATCAAGATGGGGTAGGTTGCCCAGTCATCTTGGAGTAAAAGTAGGGTAGATATACGATAGAAGTGTTGTTGTCTATTATTATTCGTTTCATAGTGAACATTACACTCATTTTCCTAGGGAGTGAGTAAACCTATAGGGACTCAGGGAATCGGATTTGATACCAAATGAACCATCACCCAGGACAAGATCGCACCACTGATCACATACGTCATTTTGATCCGTTTCCTTCGCTCTGTTGATAACTCCTTCATCGGGACCGTGAAGGATATTGATGAGTGAAAAGACGACACATGAGAACATTGCACCAAGCGGAAAGCATTCTAACCATCAAATAACGTTGGCATGGAATTGGGAGCATTGAGAATTCTTATAACTTGCTCTTGGTAGTTTTCATACCTAACATATTATCACTCAATTCACACACAGTGGTGGAAGCCAGCATACTCCAACGCGTGGCAGGAAAAAGATCCGGTAATCATTTAGAGAGGCAGTGATTGAATTGAGTTGAAAAGCAACTAGGACAGTGGTTCAGGCTACTATGACGGGCGTCGTATTGGCTCGCCTGGCTCCCCAGAAGCTCCAATTTACCCCAGGCCAAGAGAAGACTACGAAAGGGTGGCAGAAGATTTGCCCGGCGAGACTAGGCTAGTCTACGGTGAGGCCATGCTCACCGTAGACCCCAGATGACGACACCCAACCTAGTTCCCCTCGGTGTACGAGGCTGCAAGAAAACGATCGTGAGCACTTATTACGTACTACGTTGCATCGTGCACATGCCTTCTCGGCCCTCGCGTTTTGACTAATATGAATCATTCGAGGCGGTCCACGCCTGAATTCAACGAGCCCACGGACGTCGATGGGGATTGTCACGCAGCAGGAGATAAGCGCTTTATTGTTTGCTCAATCACTTTCAGAATCATTCCAGGACCAGGGTTAGACAAATTCTGCATATCTAGCGCGGAGCCTGCATCTCCGCTTACGCTTTTCCCCGCGTTGAGGTTTACCCCACGGATCGCACGGAAAACGTCAGCCCCGGCTTCGGCGGTACCCCAGCTTCCTCATCGGGTCGTCATCAGAGAATGGAAAGTTTTCAGAACTTTTTCACTGCCAGGCCGTTCCCAGCTGGCAAGCCTATTATTCTCTGGCTACTGGCGTCTACTGGTCGAGAATCCCAGGTGACTCCGCAAGCTTCTCCATGGAGGCGAAACGAGGCGTCCGGAATTCCACTACTGCCAGCCTCTCCACACCCGGTTTCGGCCCATCGGTCAGCGCCGATGCTTGCCACAGGGGGGTCATCAGATTTTTCTCGGTTTCTATTCCTGGGCGTGAGGGGAGATGTTGGAGATGCTGACCGTGAGGAGAACGAACATTCTATCCTTGTTCTACTGCCAGGGCCTGGGCAAGCGGGATGCTAGTTGGTGATCTTGGCTGCCATACTTTAAGGAAGAGCAATCGAGCGCTGAAATGTCGCTGTAGTCGTAGAAACAGAAAAGAATGAACCATGAAAAAGATGGTGAATTGAAACCCAATGAAGCTTGTCTGATTACCCCGATGCTATGTATGCAAGACCTTTTGCCCATTACCGAAAGAACACTCCACTTTGCCGTCTCAAAAGTGATTAAACATGATGTTGCTAAAGTTTTCACCCTCCCACCACGCCGCGCCTCTGTGCTCACCCATGACGGACTGCGAGTCGTCATACCCCATGTCCCCGATATTCACAAACTGCGAAGAGTCCGCGTACAGCCACGGCGTCGTGCACAGGGTCAGACTGTCGTCGACAGGTACCTCGTCGACGACCGTGTCCCGCGTCGACCCTGGCGCTGAAGCGATGGGGCCCTTGTATGATAGTGTAGGCGCTTCTTGACCCCCGTCGGCAGTGTTGATTGTGATTTCGGGCGATGTTGCAACGATGATCTCGAGTGTCAGGCCCTCGTGTGGCTCTTCATGCAAGCTCGCTGGTATGAGTGACGAGTCTAGTAAGCCGGCGCTGGGAATCTCTGGCGAGTCTGCCGTGGTGTTGAACTGCAGGATCTTCCACATTAGCGGAACGCTGAGATAGATCTTGGATGGCATCCAGTCTTCAACGTCCATGTTGTCCGTGCCAGCGGCAATGCGAGTCATCTTGTCGAGATTTTGGTCCTAGGGCGAAGCGTGAGCTCGAATTCCATCTCACTGTCAAAGAAAGGAACATACCAAAACTCTACAAGCAGCAGAAGTAGGAAGAAAGCCTTTTAGAAACCTCCTACATTTTGCGAAATCCGTATTGCTCTTGTGCTTTAGCCTAGTGGCAGCCGCACAGCAATAATAGAGATGCACCGTGGCAGCGATAGCAGCTACGTGCCCAAGGAAGGGATCTGCCAGCGGCACTTGCTTGTCCACCACCATATCGATCATGCGGACAATCCATGTCGAGTGCAGCAGAGCAAGTTCCGAAGATCTCCGCCAAAAGGTGTTGGGAATAGCAAGATTGGGGTTGTGTTGAGCTCCAACGATGTACAGGAATGGGTGGTTGAGAACAGTGGGGATGACGTGGTAGGTGAACTGCTCCTTTAGCCACGGAGCCCAATAGTCCCGATTCATCTTCAAGTCTTCGACTTTGCGCTCGTAGAACTTGACTGTGTCGTATCGATGGCACATGGGAATCCTGTTTTCCGTCTCCATGAAATCCGCAAGAACCCTGGCGTACATAGAGTCGTGTCGCCAGGGCTCCTTGAGGTTGTTGTTAGCACAGTCAGACACGTATTTTCTGACCTGGCTCCAGACCCAGCCCAGATGGACGCTTGTGTTCCAGATGCCGGGCTCGCGGGGCGATGTGCATCCAAGGTCGTCTCTTGGTAGAATAGGTTTTCGTGGGTCTACTTGGCTGTGATGGCCGTGCGTTGATGAGTAGGCTGGTCGCCATATCTCAGTGGGGACACTCAAAAGACCTTCTTGTCGACCGTAGGACTGCTCCAAAACCTGGAGACTCCAAAAGAGCCTCCTCTTGCGTTCTGCAAATGGATCGTCCATACCATACACATGCTCAACATCTAGCATGGCAGATCGACACAGTTGAAAAGCAAGGCCGAGGTGAAACTGGCCGAGGTGAGCGTTTCCATCTATAATGCATCAGTAAGGAGGTTCACGTTCAAGTAGAGTGAATCATACCTATGAAAGAAGAATACGAAAGTAAACACAGGCTTTCGATGGTTGTGAGGTCCACCGTCCCGTTTGCGATTCGAAGCATGATCAGGCTCTTAGCATTATTTCCGTATAGCTGAGACTGATCGGCATTCTCCGAGAACCGCAATGTTAGAGCCAGGATACTGCACGCAAGCTCATCGTGAAGAGAGGTAAAGTCGCTGACTTCTTCCCGCTCAAAGCACCAGATGGGCTGTCTGTGGCAGTACTCAAAGTAGAGGGCGATGCCAACAGCAATGTCAGACGAGCTCGGCCGCAGCGTGGTCGAGCTGTCAGTGTCGGACTTGACCGAGGGATGGCTGGTGGGATAGCTTGGCTCGCGAGCCTGGGGCTGGCCCGAATATGACCTTTCGGACGTGTCTGTGTTTTCTTCAAACGCCGGTTCCTGGCGTGAAGGGTGAGACGATCTGGCGCAGTCAGTCAGCGCGAGTGTAAGCGTAGCGTCTTCCGGGGTCATATTCACAAGCTCCCACTCAGCAAGAAATCGAGTTTCTCCTCCAAGTGCGCAAGCCGATCTTCCTGTTCAAAAGTGTCAAAGAGATGTAAAAGCCGGTCAGGAGATTCAAGTGCAACTTACCGACGGGCCGGTCTGCGAGGGCTTTATCGCCGGCGGATAGGAGCATGATTGTTTGAGGCGGACACAACTTGAGCAGGCTGGCTTTTCGCCTGGGCACCGCGTCTTCTTCCTCCTGCGCCATGGTCAGTTGCTGGACGACGAAAAACAAGGACGACAGGTGTCTGACCTGCATGTGAGGCACGCATGATGTGATCGTCGTCTCCCGCGAGAACTGGTGGTGACACTGACGGAATCCTCTGGCGGCGTCATTAGGGGATCTCTCGGTGTGCGAAGACGTTGACAAGGCGGGCTCTGGCCATCGAGAAGGGGCCCGCTTCCACTAAATACTTTAGACCAACGCTAGGTTCTTCCTACTCGTTGGAGACCCCGCAGCGACGATTGGCTTAGCTTGATAATGCGGGGGAGGGCGTTCAGAGTTCGGGAGATGGGGGGTGGTGCATGGGGCCTCTCGTAGTTCTCTCGGTGAGCAATCGGCATTGGGGTCATGCCATGCCTGAACTGGGGGACAATGCAAGTATCGTGTCCAGGTTGCTTCGACATTGTGGAAAATATTATGTTTATAGTCTCAGTTCACTGTTTCTACTTAGCCACTCTTATGGCATTGCGTCTTGCATTCAGAGTTTGCAAGCTTCTCCAACTATTGACTCCAATCCGTATCTATCCCACTAGTAATGTCACCCATCAAATACGGAAAAAGAGAAGCTAGCTGAAAGCATTTGCGTCATGCAGAGATAAGAAGCCGAGATGCAGACAGATCCAACCTAACATGTTTGCTAAATCTCGCAGATAACAGCACTGATAGCCGAACTGATCTGCCAGCACCAGGTAAACCACCAGGCATTCACCTACGCAGCCAGACGTAGGAAACTCCAAACGAGAAGGCCAAGTTTGACTTATCATGGCAAATTATTACTATAGGGCTAAAGGACAATGCAGTCTCCCACCACGTCCTATGGGATTTAATCGACCCCCGAATCGGCTATGCTATGCAGATGACCACTTTTTCACATTCTCATCCCCCGCATTCATTCTCATCCAAATCATTTTCGTTCGTAACATGATACCAAGAAACCGCCCTTACAGCTTGGCCACAGGGTCTGCCAGATCCTTCATCTCTGACCGAGGCCACTCAGGGTTCGCCTCAGGACCGGGGCGCTCCCGATCCCAGGACCACTTCTCAGCGAGTTCAGGCTCAAGCTCGCCCTCGAGCATCTGCAGCACGTACTTGCCGAGCACGGGGAAGAACTTGTAGCCGTGGAACGAGCCGCAGGTTGCTACGTAGAGCCCCTTTGCGCCCGAGTGCGGGGAGATGATAAAGTCTCCAGTTGTGGTGAAAGCATCCCTGTTTCGCTCAATATCAGTTTCCGTAGTCATCGAAAAAGAGCGGTAGGCAGAAAGGTTCGGAACTCACCAGCAAATGCGGTGCTTCTCCATGAGCCAGTTGGCACCCCTCTTGCCATAAAAGACCTGGTTAGAGTAATCGATGTCTTCCTTGAGCTTTCCAGAAACCTTCCACTGAGCATAGTCTGGCTCATCGGGAGGCGTTGAGATGTAGCGTCCAGGAAGGACTTGTCTAGTGTTCTTGAAGATAGTGCGTCCCCACCACTTCAGCTCCCGGTCCTTAGTCGGAGGAAGGCTGCCAATGAAGGGACCTATTTAATAAAGTTAACGATTTGTGTCACTTGAAACGTTTCAGTGGTGTTGCAAGCTTACCTTCTTCAGCGGTGTATCCTTGGAAGCCCACAGGCATATCCGCAAACCTCTTGTACGACTCGTCGTCAAGAGTAGCCATCCCTGTGGTAATGCCACCAGCAACGATACGTTCTCCAGCTCGAAGCTGGTCCACGCCGGTGGCAGCAGCGCTGTACTCCAAGAGCTTGGACGTATAAGCGCCTGTGGAGAGAATGACATGGGAAGCACCCAGGATGTCTCCACTTGTTGTCTTGATTCCAGCACAGCGGCCGCTCTTGTCGAGGTGCAACGATGCGATATCAGCGACCACGTATCGTACACCGAGCTCCATGGCCTTGCGGGTGATGGCCCTCAGCGAGTCGCCAGCAGCAGCCCAGCCACTTGTCTTGTTGATGAGCACCTCCTTGACGCCCGTGTAGTCGGCGTCCGCAAAGAGACCACCGTAGAGCTTCTTGGCCTCCTCGACAGGGAGGGCTTCAATGTCAGCCTTGCGGCCGAGCTTCTTGTAGTTGTTGATGACATCTTGCGCGTAGTCGCTGCGGCACATCCAGTAGACGCCAGTCTCGTGGAAAAAGGGCTGCCACAGAGGATCGCTCTTGAAGACGTCCTGGGCTTCAATTGCCAGCCGGCAGTAAACAATGTCGTCGTAGTCGGCGCGGACAACCTTGTTCCAGTCCCATGACGCAGCCACGCGGCTCTCGGCGTCAAAGGCATCCCGGTCAACGAGAGTGACTGAGGCGTTGGGGTACTTCTGGATGAGGGAGTAGGCAGTGGAGACACCGAAGACGCCTGCGCCCACGATGAGGTAGGACTGTTTGCTTGAGGCCATTGTGAAAGGGATGTGGCCTTGAAAGAGGTGTAAAGGGACACAGAGCAATGAAATATGCCGAAGTACCAATGGGCAATGAAGCTGTAGATTAAACTCAATGTGGCCGAATTGAGGTTATCTCACGTCAATTCCCCGTTCTTTATATCATCTACACTTCCCCGCCGGAATTCCCATTCTCCGTTGTCGGCGGCTTCCTTTAGTCGACGGTCGGATTTCCGTAATCCGATCACGTGAGTGAGAGATGGATATCTGGTAGTGATCAGAAAGCAGTTTGGTACGGATATCTCGACTCCACTCCAATGGGAGTCGCGATGTCTGCTTTGGAAGTGTTTTATTGTTGTCGCTTCAATGACAGTCAACTGAGCAGCTTCTCAGAGAGCTTTTCTGCACTGAAAGCAATTTGGCTCTAACACTTGTGCCCAGCTACTCAATTGTCTGGTGACCATTGCCTGCCTCATGCTCTCGCTCATAATATCTGTAGCTCCAAACCCCTCCAAGAGCACAAGGGCTTTCGTCTCCGGCAGGGCCCTCAGAAACAGATCAGAGTTCTGCGTCAAGCCTTACTTGGCCAGCTCAACGCGTCGCCCTCCACGCTTATCCGCGCTGTTGTTGCAGCCTTCATGCACGATTTGCATTCCACTTAACGCATCGGGCCAAGTCTTATCTCGTGGCTGGGTCTAAACTAGCCCGGCCCCCGCATCTGCAATTGCCATCGGCTGCGCACCGGAAGCCGATATCACAGCAGTTCAATAGACAAGGCTTGCGAATAGCTTCGTGCTCCTCCCACCATCAGATACCGTAATTGCCTCCCTCTACAAACACACCGGTTTATCATGCACCAGTTGCAATCGAGCGCCCGTGGTTACGCACTTCCCTCCCTCCCACCTCCGGATCTCATCTGCCGCGCATTGACAACGAACTAGCCCAGCCGCACCGGATCCCACGCCTCCCCAAGTTGAGCTCCGTTCTTCAATTGCCAGGGAATCATGAGGAATGAGCGTGGGGACGTGGATTGGTTTAGAAACGTTCGAGAAAATCCCCCATTACAATTCAGCATGCGGGGACAGCAGGGATCACGGGCTGTCAGCGTTCATACCATGGCAAAGGGAGCCCCTCAGTCTCCGAAAGCATCACGAACCCTGCAAAGTTCTCTGGAAGTGCCACACCATCTCGGGAAGTGCAGCCTCGTTCACGGAACTGCAACCCGACCCTTGCGTCGGGGCTCCTGACATACCAAAAGGGTCCAGGCACAGCGCGTGCCCACATTTCTTTGTCACTATTGGGTGCCATTAGTGGCATCATTTGACCTCCTCCCCTCTGAATGCGGCAACGAGGCCAAGAGCGTGGAGAAATCTAAACGCGCCTCACGCTCAGGGCTCAAGGGCTCCCCGGTCCAGTTTCAGAATGCGGGGATGCGGGGTAGCCAGTACGCTTCATGCAATTGATGAGTTCTTTGAACACGTCAACGTTTTTGATCGAGCCAAGAGGGCGTGCGAAGAAGTTGTGTTGTTGTGGCGTTGTGTCGCTGTCTCCTACTTGGGCCTTGCAGTTGAGGGTCGTCCATCTGATTTCCCTCAAAAACTTGGCACGTAATTGTGTTGAAGGCGTTCAGGGGGCTTTACTACGTGCCGAATGCTCAGGAAGGTGCAGAAAATCCCTTAACTCCCCTGGACTGTGACTCGTTTATATGGATGCGTGTCCGATGATATTGAAGTTGACAGTTCAATTATCGATGCCTTTTTCTTGCTGACAGAACCTCCATGCTACAGGATCAACGCATCAAAGTCAATGCTACATGAAAAATAATATCTCAAGAAATCTACTGGCGAATTACAGGGTATAGTCCCTGGAAGACGATTTCTGATATTGTTGTAGGGTAGGGCCTTACAAGGAGTCCAAGACGAGGCTCAGGCTCACACATCTCCCTGATGCAGTCTTTGCTGTTTGAGTTCCCGCTACAGCAAATGTAGTATTTCAAAGGAGGTTCCGGGCCTGAAGTATAAGTTATTCGAAATTCTTTTCCATCTTAAGTTCATTTCGATGACGCTTCGTGGAAGCACGAATCTAGTCGATTTTTCCATTAAAGGAATAGAGTATCCCCTTGCGCGAGAGGCATAGTCGTGATAACTCCAGATCTGAAGTCTATCTTTCCTATACATTTACAAGCAAGTTTAAACACTATTCAAGCACAAAACACTGAGATTAAAACCGCTGTAGTTCACCTTCTGAACTCAGAGTGGAATTCATTACTGCCGCATTGCTCTTGCGTGATCAGTGTCATTGGTCAATAACACATGACACAGCTGCCGGATGGAGCATGTCCGCGCAAAACTTCGCGAAGCCCTCTCAGAAAAGATCCAGGTCTAGAAACCGTGAAACAATGAGCATGCTCGCCAAAGAGTTCATCCCTCACACAGGTGAAGCTATACTCATGCCGTGTGGGTGAAATTCGCAAAACGTCTATCGCTTCTATCGCATCAAAGCCAGAACCCCCGGCATTCACCACCCCAACAAGACCGATGATACAGCCTCTTTGTGTTGTGCCAGACGGTGATCCTTTCGGTGTCCCTGTCGGCGTCGGCTTCAAAAACAATCTATTACGAAATATCCCATGCCGTATGACCACACAAAGCGGTCACAACGCCGTAAGGGAATTCACCTCGCAATTGTAGCCGGCTATCAAGCCACCACCCTTTCACCAGCCGATCAGCTGGACGCACATTGTGCACCCTCTTGACGCTTCCTGCTGCTCGTCGCCTGGGGTATGAGCGGTTTCAGCCAAGGTGATGCACGAAGTGAAGCATGCATGGAATGATTTCACCTCGCTCTAGTGCCGGTCTTTCTAGAAGTTTACGTCCGATGATACAGGGAAAGGGAATACGGCTTATCTTCACCACGGCTTTTGGCGCTGCAGATCTAGCTATCGGTCAAGGGATCGTGATGCGGGTGTGGGGGAAGGGGTTTGCTATCACGGCGCCCGGCATTCAAGTGGCGCTGGATCCAGATCCAATAGTTCAGAGACCGTCATCGATGGGGATGTTACGCATGCAGAATTCTGAAAGGGGGGAGGATTGTGCGGAGGCTTTGGCATGTTGAAGGGTGGTAAACAATGGCTTATCGGCCCCGAATATATTAGACTACCGATCATGTGACCGGCGATGCCCCGGCGTAGAGCGCCGCCTGATTGCTATCACCAACTCAATCTGACCAAGATACGGCATCAGGTGGCAAGCAATCGGCAACGGAGTGCCAGGGTGAGTAGTGGGTGTGCGCCATCCTCTATTATTAGGTGGTTGAGATGGCAATTCAAGCAAGTATTTAGATGCCCAGACCAGCTCCCGACTTATAAGAGTTTCGTTCATCAAGTTCTAGACAATCTACCACTTCACAATTCTATTCAATTCAAGATTTTGATACATCTTCAAGCCTTCTTCGAAATCTTACTCAAATTTCACACTTCACTTCACTCTCACAACCACACATAATCACAATGACTTCTTTGTTAAGATCCTACTTCGGCCGGAAAGCGGCCGCTACTCCAGCTGAATCCGATAAGAGC
This sequence comes from Fusarium devonianum, assembly GCA_017140155.1. NCBI lineage: Eukaryota > Fungi > Ascomycota > Sordariomycetes > Hypocreales > Nectriaceae > Fusarium > Fusarium devonianum. The sequence continues at coordinate 5,840 of JADBHU010000263.1, read as the reverse complement.
GCCGTCCGTGCCCTTCCCTCCTCTTGGTACACCTCTCAGGAGATGTACGAGCTCGAGAGGAGGGCCATCTTCTCCAAGAGGTGGCTCCTCACTACCCACAAGAAGCGTCTTCCCAACAGCGGTGACTGGCTTCGTTATGACATTGCCAACTTTGAGTTTATCCTCATCAGAGACCGCGAAGGCCTCATCAACGGCTTCCACAATGTCTGCCCTCAACTTGCTCAACCCCTCATCCCTGCTGAGAAGGGCGACCGGGGCAACATGGACCTTGAGGGCTTGGATGGAACCAAGATGGGTCTCCTTCCAATTCACGTCAAGGTAGACACCAACGGCTTTGTTTGGGTTAACCTTGACGGAAAGCAAACCCCTGAGGTTCCCTGGTCTCGCGACTTTGAGGGCGCCGATACTCAGCCCCGATTCTCTCAGTACAACTTTGACGACTACCACTTCGACCATACATGGGAGATGGAAGGCGGATACAACTGGAAGATCCTCTCCGATAACTACAACGAGTGCTATCACTGCAAGGGCTGCCACCCTGATCTTCCCGCCATTGCCAACCTTGATTCCTACTACGTTGAGACAAAGCAGGGCTACATCCAGCACTTTGGCATGCCCACAGAGGAACAGAAGGCCAAGGGCTTCAACCCTGCCAACTCTTACTTCTTCCCCAATGCCTCCCTCAACCTCACTCCCAACATCTTTTTCACCCAGCGCTTCGTCCCCTACGGCCCCGGCAAGTCAGTGATGCGCTACGAGGTCTACCGCCACAAGGATGCCAGCGACGAGGATTTCGAGCTCATTGACAGCATGTACAAGCGCGTCATGTCTGAGGACAAGTACCTCTGCATCAACGCCCAGAGGAATATTAACGCCGGTATCTTTGTCAACGGCGAGATGCACCCCAAGATGGAGCAGGGACCATTGTTTATCCAGTCCAAGATCCGAGAGGCTATGCACGAGCACCACAAGCAGGAGGCGGAAGCCGGCCACCAGGTCTGGCCTGCTCGTCAGACCGTTCCCAAGGGAAGCACACAAGGGAGCGTCGACAGCCGCTTCAGCTCGACTATTGACGACCAAATCAACTCTGCGCCCATTGCCGTTTGAAGGCCGGGAAAAGCGAAAAGTACCATTTCATTTAAGATGATGATTTCATGCCTCTCATCATAGCATTCCATTTTTGAAGCAACGTTAATGCTTAGTTCCATACATTTGCCCTAGTTTAGATTGATATACTACGCTTAATACATTGTTCTCACACGTCTTCATTCCCTGGATTCGCCATGATTCTGTGAAACGAAATGGCCAAGAGTAGCTTAATGCTCATTGCGAGTACTTGCTGAGAACCCTTACGGGCCGGTGAAGCGAGAGCGCCCAGTGAGCATGCACACAAGTCAGCCGCCTCCACATGTTATCATGCGTCGTGTCAATGCTGGTTAGTATCAATAATTGAGAGCCCGTTCTTGGGTCTGTTAGCTCACCTAAAAGTTGTAAGTGAAAGGCCTGGCAATATTACTTTGCCAGGAGGCATGCCGCGTGCGCGTCGCATGCTTGCAGCAATGTTTGAACCTGCCAACAATAGCACGGTACCACATGAATGCTTTGGTAGACTTAAAGGACACCGAGAAAGCATGTCAAGATGAGTAGTCTAGCATATGCCGTAGGCTATTTTGAACGAAATATATCAACATCAAAAAGAGTAAGAGGACAGCGGAGCTACTTTCACCTTTTTAGTTGATTCTATGAAAAAAGTAGACAAATACGTGTGTATTCAAGTCAATATGAGCTTAGCTTTCGCTCCTTGTCTGCCCAGAAGCTGGCATTGGTCTCTTTTTGATGAAAAAGGGTTCCTGGAGCATGATGGTACCCGCCAACAAGGTCCTTGTGGCGCGAACGCAGGCATGTCCAGGTTGTCTAGATGTTCTCATCGAAACAACAGTGATAATCGTATAGGATGCCACTTGCAGTGGAAAGGCTCTTGAATCAGGTTCGAGCACCTGAATTCGATCATCCAGGTGTTCTGACCTTTATCGTCTCGGCTGTCAGGTGGAATCTGCTATCATCAGTGATGTTACTTACAAATAACCTGTAATAATCCATTCTTGTCACGTTGGGCAACAAATTCTTTTAATCGCGGTGTCCATATGTTCGTACGTGCTCGATACTCCGTAGCAAGTGGCATCAAACTTAGGCCCCTAATCTCCGAAGAGGTCAAACCTGGGTTACAGAGGATCTATAATGCAATTGTCATTTCCAAAGGCATCAAGAAGCAAGTCAGTTTACTCGGCTATTCTGAGTTGGTTCAAGACTTTATATTGTACGCAATAGGACATTCTGCCCGCTCGCACAAGTCAGTCGGCATAAGATATGACTTCGCGGTGCTGGTAACGTCATCACCGCATAGCTGTCTCCCAGAGCCACTAACGCAGCAGGGATTTTGACGCCTTTTGTGATTGGTCTCTCCCCCACGCGAACCCTAGCACGTACTGATTGTTCGTGGTGATGCTTACTCTTATTGGGCAAGGCTCTAATCACGACATTGAGCTTGATCATGGCGATACCATATTTTCTTTCAAAAGACCCAATAGAAACCTTTTCAAAACGCTCAAATCGCTCGTCTGTTTGATGTCATAGAAGAGATCCCATAATTCTGAGCAACGATTGGACATCGACAACCCCCATAACCCATGGAGACGTCATATTCTCCCTTTCCATTGAGCAATTCTCTAGGCCATGCTTCCACGGATCTCATTCCCCTGCTGCAGGAGACAACCTCCGGCTTGATGCCCCGGTTTTGAAACAGTGTGTGCCAATCAATGTTGGTTTCATTAGACACGGCAGATCTTGTTAGAGTTACAGTTACCGGCCGCGGTAGTAAAATCAGGCAGTAAATCATGTAGAGATACATAGTCTCGGAAATGGGTAAAAGGTCATGAATCACTTCTCACCATTTTCAAGAGTTTACCCTTGCAACTGGTAAGCAGCCAAACAAGGTTGACATGGCGCCATAAGCCCACCGATGAACATCATTTGGTTCAAGGATCGTATTATTTAATCATCTCGAGGCACGAAATTTCGCTCAACTGGACATCATACTGATATAGTTGATCTGAGCGGAAATGTCGTCTGAAGTCAAGAGAGAATCACCGCCCGACCTCAGCGATGAGGCTGGCACGGTCGACTCAAGCCCCCCCGTTGACGAGAAGAAGCTTCTCCGCAAACTCGATGGAAAGCTCTTACCGGCAGTTGGAATACTCTACTTGCTTTCGTTTTTGGATCGGAGCAATGGTGGGACGCAGCTGATCCTAGCTTGACGAAACGCATGCTCACAAGGAATGCAGTTGGAAATGCCCGAATTGAGGGAATGATTGACGACTTGAATATGTGTAAGAGAATTGGAGAATCTTGTGCGCTTTGAAGTATGCTAAAGAATGCATAATACAGCTGGAAACGAATATCTTACTGGCCTGACACTCTATTTTGTCGGCTATGTACTCTTCGAGGTAGCGACGCGTCTTTGTTCTCTGCCAACGGAATTAATGCTAATCATAGGATTCACTAGATTCCTTGCAACATTATTCTCAAGAAAACCACTCCGAGAATGTGGTTGCCCACTCTCACGATCGCGTGGGGCATTGTCGCCACGCTGCTGGGTATCGTGCAAAACTTGACGGGGTTTCTCATCGCCAGATTCTTTTTAGGTGTCACCGAAAGCGGCTTATTTCCAGGGGTCGTGTTTTACTTTTCCATGTGGTACAAGCGTCGTGAGAGACAGTACCGCATCTCGCTCTTTTTCAGCGCGGCGTCACTTGCTGGTGCCTTTGGTGGCATCCTCGCATATGTCAGACTTCCCAATTCTCAACGCGACGGTATTCACCGATGCTGACAGATAGTTCAGGGAATTGGAAAGATGGCCGGTGTCGTCTGGGAGAATGGCTGGCGTTGGATCTTCATTCTGGTAAGCTCACCGCAAATGCATTGCACACTCAACTCACCGCATCTAGGAGGGAACAGTTACTGTCCTTGTAGCTGCGGCAGCTTACTGGTTCATTGAAAACTATCCCGATACTTCGAAATTTCTCAGTAAGGCGGAAAGAGACTTTATTCACGAGCGCCTCGCTGCAGACAGTGATGCTATGCGTCAGGAGAAGTTCAGCTGGGGAGCAGTTCGCGAAGCAGTGAAAGACCCTAGCTGCTGGCTCTATGGACTGGGGTTTCACACCATGAGTCTGCCGCTATACACTCTGTCTTTGTTTTTGGTAAGCATTTGCGCAGAGATTTCTTGGAAAATGGCATAGACCGCTCACAGCATCATTCAGCCCACCATCATCAAAGACCTCGGTTATAAAGCCGCAGTCGCACAGCTTTTGACTATTCCCCCATATGCTCTCGCTTTCGTAACCACCTTGGGCGTGGCCGTCGCTTCGGAGAGGTTGGGCAAGCGAGCAGTCTTCATTGCTGGGTGCTCTGGTGTTGCTGCCATCGGGTATATCATTTTGCTAGCCAACACCAACCCGACAGCTCGACCAGGAGTGTCTTACTTGGGCACATTCTTTGCCGCCGCAGGTATATACCCCGCTGTGGCCTTGGTGCTCTCTTGGCCAGCCATAAACGTGTCAGGGCAAACGAAGCGAGCGATCGCCAACGCCATGCAAATCAGCATTGGAAACCTGGGTGCTGTGCTCGGGACGCAGCTGTATCGCGCAAACGACGGCCCCCGGTTTATTGTTGGCCACTCTATGGCGTTAGCGTACCTTGTGGCCAACATATTGGTAGTCTTGACCCTGGGCCGGCGGTTGAGGAAGCAAAACGAGAGCCGAGCTGCAGTAGCCGAAGAGATCAAACATGTTGGAGACGTCGAGGACTGGAAGGGTGACTCTGACGTGAGATGGAGGTTCGAGCACTAAGCGAGACAAGCCAGCTCTTCCAGTGGTTGAATTACGGATGAAAGTTGCCAGGGGAAAATACAAAAGACCAGTGGGTCTTTTGACTGCTGCCAAGTGCGGGCCGTGATGTCTCATTAGGTGTACGCAGGGGTCATTCTGCAAGCTCTGCTCGCACTCTGCGTCGTCAAAAGTCCAATATGTTCAGCTAGTTGTCAACATCAACAAGATACCTGATATCTGAATGAGGCCTCAATAATGCGATATCTAATCACTGAGAGGCCTAATGCCATTGCAAGCAACAAGCAATAGTCAAGAAATTGACGATCAATAGTTCTTCTTCTGAATGTAACATGAAGCGAGACAGCGCAACGAATCGGCCGGCAGTCCTCACAAGCTTGAGCCCGCCCGTGCCCGTGCCCGCAATTTAGCTCCGTACTTCCACATAAGCAGCGGCCCTGGATGTCCAAACACCAGTCCCGCAAAGGCCATCGCACTGTTTCCCCATCCATACCCAAGAGCTGCGTACATTTTGGGAGCAAACAGAGGAACGAGGAACGAGTTAGACTCTTGAGGAACTGTGTTGCCGCCATAGCACTAGATGTATGATCCGGATACGCGTCGATCATATACGCCTGGAGTGGCATACCGGCAATCTGCATGCCAAATGTGGTCAATAACATGCCAAGATCCACAAAGGCCCAGTGGACCACCACCCATAGACGATGAACCCCATTGGTGTAAGGAAGACACCCAGAAATATGAATGGGATACGATGTTCTGGAATGTGCTGGCCGCCGCGACGTTGATCATCCAGATGACAGAGACTTCAAAGGTTCAAGCCAATCGGTAGCTTTGAATTGTTCGAAAAGCAGCCGAGGCTTCGAATCGAAGGCTTCAGAGATTGATTGCGCTCCGATCCTTGCGAAGTGACACGGCGTTCAACATAATAAAAAG